>OY755250.1:62199927-62284927 GCA_963576725.1 Azorinus chamasolen
CGGCGTGCGTCGTGCGTAGTGCGTCGTGCGTCGTCCGTCGTTCGTCGTCAACAATTTGAACCTTTAAAGTTCTTCTCCTCTGAATCTACAGGGGTCTCAGCTTCCATCTTTGGCACATAGCATCATCTGTAGGTCCTTTACAAAAGTTATATAAATTATACCCCTGGGGTCAAAATTGGCCCTGCCCCAGGGGTTTTCAGTTTTCAATAGAAACATATAGTGAAAACTTTGAACATCATCTCCTCTAAAACTAGAAGGTCCCCAGCTTTCATATTTGGCACATAGCTTCAACTTCAGGACTTCTACAAAATGTATATAAATTATGCTCCTGTGGTCAAAATTGGCTACACCCCGGGGTGGCAAGTTTTCTAGCAAACTGGAAGCTGACTGCACTTTTAAGTATCTTATCTTTACTCAGTCTCATAAACAGGTCATCAGGTCAAGCATCAGAGAGGGGGATGACCAGTGGCTATTTTTAGTGCACCTGTACTGCTGGTAGTAGCTGTAGCAGACAGAGATCTTAACCCTTTGCCTGTTCTGTGTTTATTATTAATTTGAATGCCTATTGCATATTCATGAACAAAATAGTTAAAGTGAAGTATGGAAGGTGAAACATTGTAGCATTTTTTTCCCCAAATTTCACAACCTACTGAATATTCATAGACAAAATAGTTATAATGGAATATTGTAGGTAGAACATTGTAGCCATTTTAGAAATTAAAGGGACAGATCTGTCAAATTCCATTAACAAACAGAGCAGACCCTGATCAGATGGCTCCTATAGGAGGCATCTGATCTGGTCTACTGATTTTCAAATGTGTGAAAACACGTTTATATGAGGGAAGGGTTAATTAATAATAGTGATTGGCATTATGACATTATAACCTGCCCTGCAGTTCAGAAGAAGGGTAAATCATGTAAAGGCTCCAGAATGCCAAATTAAAGATTTTAAATAAATTATGAAATAATTTTTAACATGAAATTGTATTACTTGAAAATATTAAGTTCAACTTATGAATATGAAATTATGTAATAATTTATAATAATATTCAAATGCAAAAAATCAGTTTGGAATGCTAGGGTACACATACCTTTTCAGAGGAACAGTTGATTATTTGAGAGGTCAGTTGATTTTCTTTAGTCAGACTTTTGTATGGCCTTGCATAATTAAAATTCCCCGTTTAATACATATCAATCTTACAATTAACTCTCTTGTACAAACCACATATGAAGTTACATATGTGTCAGTTCAGAATCCAAACTGTGTGCTAATTTCAGTCAAATTATGCTCAGCAGTGATAGGGTTTCTGTCATCTGTAACTTGTTTGTCTGAAAAATTAACACTTTCAATGGCCCTCTTGTCTATAGAAACGTATAGTGAAAACTTTGAATCTTTTCTGAATCTACAGGGTTCTCAGCTTTCATATTTGGCTCATAGCACCATTTTCTGATCCTCTACAAAAGTTATATAAATTATGCCCCTGTTGTCAAAATAGGCCCCACCCCAGGGTTGGTCAGTTTTCAATAGAAACAATTTTATAGTGCAAACTTTGAAAATCTTGTCCTTTGAAACTGGAATGTTCTCAGATTTCATATTTGGCACATAGCTTCATATTTAGGTCATCTACAAAAGTTATATATTGTGTCCCTGGGGTCAAAATTGGCACCGCCCCAGGGATGGTCAGTTTTCAATAGAAACATATCTGATTGTCTGGTGAGCGATGTCAGGGCCATTCTGGCCCTCTTGTTTGTATCAATCAACACCAAAAATTGTACACATATTCATACATGTATCATTAAAATAATGTCTATAGCCCATTTTCGCAGTATATAAATTATATATACATGTATATTCAGATCAGATAGATGCTATCGCTATCCGAATACTGCTAAATTCTTAGAAAACCGCCGACTTTTTATGAGCCGGAAAACGTCGTCGATTAGGGTCTACAACAGACACGTCGGCCAATGTCCATAACTTTCTGAACAACGCTATGAATATTAATAGAGTTTTGTAAAAAAACAAACAGCTAATGTATGTCAGTCGAGAGAATAAAAGGTATATTGCGTGATACTTTACGTGCATGTATATCGAGTTCCAATATATATTCCTACTATAGTTATCACGTTCTTCCGTATAGCGGTAAAACCTTCTCCGCGATATTTTGTTACATTGTTTTTGTTGCATTGTTAATAATATTTCTCTCATACTGTCAGTGTTTACATATATATTTTGTCCTCATAGGCTTTGAAGCTCAATGGAATCATTTGAAAAAATAAACTAAACTATATTTACAACGAATTCCGTGTCTGACGGACGTGTTTAGAACTGTTATTTCCGAGGTATTAACACTCGATACGAACAACTATTTCGTAGCTAAATACTTTAGTGTGAACTTAGTTCCAAGTCACATAGAATGCGATTTTGAAGTAACTTTGTCCTTCATCTTTACGAAATTAACCAAAGGAAGCTCTAGATCAGTGGGATTATTTCATAAATATAAAACACATTTGAATTACATGTATATGATAGCAAAGTGATCTTGAATCGTTAGAAAATGTTACAGAACAGATGTGGATAAAAAAGAATGGAAACACTAGAATGGAAACACCGTCAAACTATACAAGTACTCTATAATAATTCATATTTTCTCAATTCATGTTTACAATAGTAGGGCAACGCGTCCGGGTTTCTCTGTATCCTCTCACCTCTCTCTCTCCGCCGAATGCGAGCAGAAACGGATGTATTTGCAGACAGAAGGAACATACTTATACATGTATTAACCAACGGCGTCTGACTTTATCAAGATCGCAAATGATAAAGTATATGCAGTTTTAACCTATATGCTGCTACTGACAACATGGACGCGAAACATGGATGAAGATACACCGTATAACTTGGTGTCTGATTAGTACATGCATCTACATGTAAGCAAAATGACATGCAAAAAAAGCAAACAAACGTTTACGTTGACGTAAATTTGTATTAGTATGGGTTGACAATTAAACATTTAGTCTGACGAATTCAAATTCCAGCTGATTGCTCCAGTACTTCAGAGAATGGTTTACCACGACGAATAAGACAGAAGAATAACTGTTCAACAGTTTTTTTGTATTCTTTGCGTAAGCAATGGATACATAGGTGGCGTTCCACCATCGAACCCATAGTAAACCTGCCTACCTGGGAACTACCATTCCGCATAACAGTCTAGTGCAATTTATTGACCTGCATTCGATGAATACAAACGGCGTTTAATAACATGGCATCCAGTAACAATCATGGCATTCTATTTCTGACATGAAAATGCTTCGTAACATAAGCTTTGGTTTAGTATGACTGCAACAAAATCCATAAAACATAGCAAAATGTAAGAAGGGTGCACGAATATAAAAATATCATTCACATGACGAAATAACATGACCATAATATGAATAAAAGCATTCTCCCAGCGGCGTTTTCTCAATGAATAAAGAAGTGTGCTGATCACGCACATAATCTGCGTCGGCTGCGAATGGTCAGTTTGATAATACGCATAGCGGTAAACGACTGAAGAGCGAACTGCAATTAAATTGTCCACTGAAAGAGTGTTAATCTTTTCTCCTATATATAGGCAATTTCATGCCAAAGCGCATTTATTCGATATCAGGAATTTGATTTTCAACACATTAAACCCATGCAAATAAAACTGCACCGTCTGCAACGTTTTGATTGTTTCTTTTTACGCTAACGGTCATACGACGTAATTTATACATGCGAATGTGAGAGATGTTTGTGTTGCAGTGTTTGTCACAATGCTTAGTGCACTTAATAGGAATAAATTAGACACTGTCCAGAAGGATATTTCTATGAAAATGTACACGACTACAAGTACATTCTCAACTCCATAGATATGACGTTTGCTGCAGATCAAGCGGCTCTTGTAGGAACCGTCTAATCAGGGTCTGTTCTATTTGCTTATGGTAATGAAATAAAATAGATGTTTTCCGTCATGGCCAAAAATCACCGTGTTCGCATGCTAAAATAAAGTGCATCTAATTAACATTCTAAAAAAATGAGCATTCGTGGAGTAAAGGGTTAATATATGTGTTACATACATGGTATTTCTATCACTTTGTTTAAGCACTATATTGGAAACCTTCATATTTTGGACACATACATCTTGATTTCTGAAGTAACTGTCAATCGCTGGTCCTGTACTTTGGTGCATTATATAACTTGATTTTATATTGTTCTTTTATTTGCCGTCTTTGTGTCCGGGATCTATACTGGTTTCAAGTTTGGTTTTCTGTCCATATTTGCGGTATAGTTACGATAATTTCAAGTGCCTTGCAATTTCTCTGTAATAAGAACTTGTGAGTTTCTAACCCTTCCTCCGCTGTAAAGGAAAATAGTTCTCCTCACATTTGGACCTGCACTTTTGAGAAATTATTGGCTGGGTGTCAAACAGGTTGGATAAGACGTCGATCTACATAGCGTCTCACCAACATCCAAGCTATTTGCAACTGCCAGTCAAGTGACTGTAATTATTCCAAATTTCAATAACTACTGAATATTCATAGACATAATAAATAGTAATAATGATGTGTGGAAAGTGGAAAATAGTAGTCATTTAAAAAAGTTAAGAAGCAGATCTTTGAAATTCCATTAGCAAACAGAGCAGACCCTGATCAGACGGCTCCAATACTGAACCGTCTGGTCTGGGTCTACTCTGTGTTTGCAAATACGTGAAAACACGTTTATATGAAGAAAAGGGTTAACGGGAGAAGACGTATCCCTTCAGCCCATAAATACTCCTTTCTACGACTTTGTGAACAGTGTAGACCCAGATCAGACGGCTCATGTAGGATCCGCCTGATTAGCGTCTGCTCTTTTTGCTTATGAAATAAAAGAATTATGATTATATAATGCTACAGTTCCTGTCATGGGCAATATTTCATGTGTCGATGTGATAATTCTAATTAATATTCACGGAGTCATTATTTCTTATATAAATATTCATAGAGTAAAGGAATGTTAACGTTACCGTTATTTACGCAAATTTAAAAAAAACCCCAACTTACTGCGAGTACTGTGAGCAAATAAATTATGTAAGTTTGTGTTATACTTTCTGTACTCTGTCGGTCAATAGCTATCCATAGCTAATGTTTACAGTTATATGACATACTGACTTTAAATAAAAAAAATGTATTTGTATTGTATTGTCCATTTTTACTCTGTACTTTCCTCTTCAAAAAAGTGTTATCTATTACAAGTTTTCCAAGTTCAATTTCCCTACTTTTTCTTTTTAAACTGAAATTATTAAAATGCAGCATGGATCATGATTAGATACATTCATAATGCGTTACTATGGTCGGGATCCAAAATATTTGCGTAAATGTAATTTGATGATTTGAACGAAAATGTCAACTCCGAATACGATTCTTGTCTGAAATTAAAGCGTACTGCTACCCACACTGTTGTTGTCTCGCGATGCGAGTGTATACACACGAGTGCAATATAGTGGTTACTGTTAAGCGCTACGAGGAAACGGATTAAGTGGATTAAAAGCAAAAAAAACTAACTGACCTCGGAATTTTCTTGTCAGGTAGATACATTTAATACATATTTATACTGCTGCATGTCTTTATGTAAGAAATTTGTCGTTTTTTGGAAGAAAATCCTGCGAAAAGAATTCTTTCGCAGGCTACTGAGAGTGTACTGAGGAACGTCCAGACCTAACTCAGTCTTAATGCATGTGTACTCTCCGGGATATCGTTAAAACCGAAAGTAGCTCGATATCACCATTTAGAGTACACAGATGTGAACTATGTATGACCTTGATTTTCAAAGAGTAATCGTTTGCAAGCTATGATCAGAGGGGTGTCGAATTTAGCCGACATTATCTTGCATAAGCGGGTAATTTCGTCACTTACTGTAAGACAGTACACACCCACTTTTTAGATATCTATATGGCAATTTAATTTTTTCTAAGAAACACAATTAAAGCTTATTAGAAGTAACCTACTACCTATTACACCTTCGAATCTATACTACAACTACTAACTACTACTAGACTATATACTACTACTTAACTAAAGTACTAACTACTATTGACTACTTACTACTACTAGATCTAGATTTACTACTACAGTATAACCTCTGTTATCTGGCACCCCATGGTTCCATGTCAGTATGCCGGTTAAGAGAGGGTGCCGGTTAACAGAATTATGCCTAGATTCACAAGTTTACGTACCAAAAGATTTATTCCAGCAAGTCCTTTTTTCGCTGCGAGGGGAATTCCACCATGACAATTCACAAATTACATATACATATATACAACAGCGCCGAACCTGATCAGATAGCTCCATTTAAATAGGAGCCATTTGATCAGGTAATGTTTGTCTATTGTCTTTTGAACTACATGTACATGTACATGTAAAATATAGGCATAACGTGTTAAGCGTACAATTGGAAGTAAACACACATGTATAAAGGGCTCGACTAAAACACCGGAACATTCGTACTATATTTTATTTACAAGATCGGATTCTACACAGGTACATGTATATGCGGACCATCATCGCTGGTTTTTTACACAATTAGCAAACAGCATAGATCCGGACGCTAAATAATTTGGTATTGCCATTTTGACATGTGTACATACACATATTTTCAATGACGATAACAATATAAATCTATAAAGGGCGGTCAATTTACCCATGGCCCATTAACGGTACTTATCACCTATCTGAATGTAAAGCGCTTACTGTCAATGATCACAGGTGAGCAAACCGCCGGATAACAAGGTGTGAAAAACCGCTAATTTGCCTTTATTGGCCTGTCAAGGTATGCCGGTTAACGGTTAACAGGGGTTCCGATCAAGAGAGAGTTTGGATACATAAAACAAATAGGGAAACTGCCGGGACCAAACAGCAGTGCTGGATAACAGGGGTTTCTGGTTAAGAGGGGTGCCGATCAACAGAGGTTATACTGTACTACTACTACTACTACTACTACTAGATCTACAACTATAACTACTATCACTATATACTAACTACTACTACTACTACTACTAACACCACCACTACTACTACTACTACTACTACTACTACTAGATTTATCACTACTACTTACCAATTAGAATTACTAACAATTACTGCTAATTACCACTATTACTACTACCAGCTACTAACTACTATTACTAATTACTACCACTATTAACTACTACTACTAATTGTTATCACTACTAACTATATTACTAACTAGATCTACTACTAACTACTAAGTACTACTAATTAGTAATTTAGCTATCACTACTAACTACTCATACTACTAACCCACCTACTACCAACCCACCTACTACTACATACTAACCTACGATCTACCACCACCTACTACTACTAGTAGTCCACTACTACCTACTGCTACCTACTACTGCTACTACTGGTCTACTACTACTACTTCTAAGTACTACTACTGCTGCTACTACTACTAAAATCTACTACTACTAACAACTACTATGTACTACTACTACTACTACTACTACTACTACTACTATTACTGCTGCTACTTCTACTACTATGTATTATACTACTTACTAATACTTCTGCTTAGCACTTCCAATACTACCTCAACTTTTTAACAGATTCATTCGTAACGAAAATTTGTGATGTTGAGTGTGTCTTCGTCTCGGGTAAAGCCACGTCTAATTAATTCTAGTGAACAAATGCTACAACTTATTTGGCGACAAGACCTCGCCTCAAAACGAAAGTGTTAACACAAATATGCGGATAGTGCTATGTAAAATATCAAAAAGGAGACTTTAATTTGTTTAATAAATCCTTTCTGGACAAGTAATTTGACAAGTGTCGAAATCGGCCGAACAGTGTCGAAATTACCCGAAGCACAGCATGTACAACCGTTACCCAGCACTAGGCAACTGGCGGTGTTTTATACATTCATATCACTCTAAAATGTTTGGAACTTATCGTTATATACCATTTTGAAGTAATTTGTCGCCTAATTTCGACATGCATATTTTTACAAATTATTAAAGCTTAAGGTGTCGAATATACCCGAAGTTACTCTACAATAATATAGATATGATTCTACAGTTTCAGCCATTGTCAAAAGTTCTCATGTTTATGTGCCATGATAAAAATTATTATAATATCATGATGCCATTATTTCTTACATGTCATAATATTATTCACTGAGGAAAAGGTTAACACATACACTCATCTATCTATTTTGTGACCCAGTACATTTTTTTGTCAATAAGCCTCACTGAAAAGGGCTCATTAATATGTGGACATTTCTACAGACCCTTTCATGGACCTGTATGGGGCCATCTAGGCATCTATGCTTCTATCAAATTAAAACAATCTCTAAATCAACACAACTTGCTTTAGTTCACATCAGTGTACTCTAAATGGTGATATCGAGCTACTTCCGGTTTTAACGATATCCCGGCAGAGTACACAGGCGTTAAGACCGATTTAGGTTCGGACGTTCCTCAGTACACACTCAGTAGCCAGCAAATGATTTCTGTTTGCTGCTAGATTTTCTTCCAAAAACAACTTTTTTTTTTAAATAAAGACATGCAGCAGTATAAATATATATTAATTGTATCTACCTGACAAGAAAAATCCGAGGTCAGTTAGTTTTTTGTTTCTTTTAATCCACTTAATCCGTTTCCTCGTAGCGCTTAACAGTAACCACTATATTGCACTCGTGTGTACACACTGGCATCGCGCGACAACAACAGTGTGGGTAGCAGTACGCATTAATTTCAGACACGAATCGTATTGGGAGTTTACATTTCGTTCAAATCATCAAGTTACAATTACGCAAATAATTTGGATCTATAGTAACGCATTATCTAATCACGATCCATGCTGTATTATAATCATTTCATTTTAAAATGGAAAAGTAGGGAAATTGAACTTGGAAAACTTGTAATAGATAACACTTTTTGTAGATTTGCATAAATAACGGTAACATTCCATGATATGAACTACTTGTCCGACTGTATGCGTGTATAACCGTTTAGTCTATGAATATTTATATAATAAAATAATGACTCCCTGGATATTAATTATAATTATCATATTGGCACGTAAAATATTGCCCATGACAGGAACTGCAGCATGATATAATCATAATTCTTTTATTTCATAGACAAACAGAGCAGACGCTGATAAGACTGATCCTACAGGGGACGTCTGATCTGGGTCTACACTGTTTGCAAAGTCGTAGAAAGGGGTATTTATGGACTAAAGGGTTAAACCTTCTCCCGTTAACCCTTCATATAAACGTGTTTTCACGCATCTGCAAACAGTAGACCCAGACCAGACGGCTCCTATTTGAGCCGTCTGATCAGGATTAGCTCTCTTTGCTAATAGAATTTCAAAGATCTGTTTCTTGACTACTATTTTCCACTTCCACACTTCATAATTCTTTTTTTAAGTCCATGAATATTCATTGGTTATTGAAATTTGGAATCATCACAGACCAGGGAAAGGGCTAAGTGTTAGCTGACTGGCAGTTGCAAATAGCTTGGATGCTTGTGAGACGCTATGTAGCTCGACGTCTTATCCAACTTGTTTGACACCCAGTCAATAGTTTCTCAAAAGCTTCATTGATGGTCCAAATTTTAGGAGAGCTTTTTTTCTTTTACAGCGGGGGAAGTGTTAGAAATTCACAATTTCTTATTATAGAGAAAATGCGAGGCACTTGAAATTGTCGTAACTATACCGCAAAAATGGACAAAAAACTCAAACTTGAAACAAGTATAGATCCGGGGCACAGAGGCAGCAAATAATCATGTTAATATTAAAACATCCGTTTTTACACTCTCATCGTGGTTTTGAGAAGAAAGGGAACAAAAATAATTAGTGAAAATTATGAGATAGGACCAAATTCAAACGTGTATTATAACGTCAATATCCTTTACACTTACTTCATCCGGAAAGCTACATTGCTTACATGTGTGGCATCGGTCTCAAAATTAGTTTTAATATTCTGTTTTTGCTTTGGGAGTGACATGACTGTGTAAAGAGGAAGACATGGTTTTATTTGCGAAAACATTCAAACCGGAACATCTCAAAACATGTTTTAAGGAAGTTTCCTTAAAGTGTTAAAATATTCAGGGAAGAAAAATGAATTCTTTCAAAAAATCAAGTTTAAAAATAAAGTTAGGCAAAGCATTGAAAACAGTATTGACTCATGCACTTTTGCATGACATTGCGTGTCTATAAGGGAAAAGATTAACTCTCTTTCAGTGGGCAATTAAATTGCAGCTGGCTCTTCAGTCCTTTCCCGCTATGCCATGCTTATTAGCAAACTGACCACTCGCAGTTAATGGGAGTGATAGGAGCACTTCTTTATTCATTGAGAAACTGCCTCTGGGAGAATACTTTCATTCATATTATGGTCACGTGATTTCATCATGTGGCTGATATTTTTATATTCGTGCGCCATTCTTAATCTATATTTTGAGGATTTTTTTGCACATACTAAACCATAGCTAATGTTACCACGAAGTAAATACTGTGTATTTACTTCTTGATGTTAGTGAACATTTTCATGTCAGAAATAGTATACCATGATTGTTTTCGGATGTCATGTTTTTAAACGCCGTTAAGTTTGTATTTATCGAATGCAGGTCAATAAATTGCACTTGTCTGCTATGCGGAACTGGGCAGGTTTACCATGTGTTCGATGGAAAGAAATCAAAGAATACGTAAACTGTTGAACAGTATTTTTTCTGATTATTCGTCGTGGTAAACCATTCTCTGGAGTACTGGAGCAATCAGCTGGAATTTAAATTCGTCGGACTAAACGTTTAATTGTCAACCCGTACCCATGCAAAGTTTCGTCAACGCAAACGATCTTTTGTTTTATTACATGTCATATTGCTTAGATACTAATCAGACATCCAGTTATACGATGTATCTTCATCCATGTTTTCGCGTCCATGCTGTCATTATCAGCATATAGGTTAATACTGCATGCATTTGCACTTTGCCATCTTGATAAAGTCAGACCTCGTTGTTCAATACATGTACAAGTATGTTCCTTCTGTCTGCAAATAAAGATCAACTTATATTTACAATTTTAAACTGAAATCGAGTATATTCGTTAAATGTTTTTGTTCATCAATCTTTTATATGCATCTTATATCTTTAAACATGTTTGTTCGTTTGTGTTTATTAACGCCTGTTTCTGCTCACTATGGGCTAATTGAATGCCCCAGAGAGACGTGAGAGGAGACAGAGAAACCCGGACGCGTTGCCCTAAACTACTGTAAACATGAATTGAGAGAATATAGATGGCGGTGTTTCCATTCTAGTGTATATCTGCTTTCTTATCCAGCTCTGTTCTGTATATTTTCTTATGATTCAAGTTCACAGTGTTTGCATATACATGTAAATCAACCGTGTTTTGCATATATGAAACAGTCCGACAGAGCTTCCTTTGGTTAATTTCGTAAAGCTGTACACTGCTTATACAATTTGAAGAACAAAATAACTTCAAAATCGTAATCTATGTAACTTGAAACTAACTTCACACTAAAGTACTTAGCTAGGAAATGGTTGTTTGTACAAAAAAACCCAGAGTAATATAGCTCGGGAATAACAGAAACTTGTCCGTCAAACACGGAATTTGTAAATATCTTCCATAAGAACTCGATGTATATGCATTTAAAGTATCTCGCAATATACTTTTTACTCTCTCAATTGACATACATTAGCTGTTTGTTAAACTTAATTAATAATCATAGCGTTGTTTCGAAATTTATCGGACATTAGCCAAACGTATCTGTTGTAATCGACGAAGTTTTCCGGCTCTTAAAAAGACGGCGGTTTTCTAAGAATTTAGCAGTATTCGTATACCGATAGTATTTATCTGAATATATACATGTATATAATTTATAACTGTTAAAATTGGCTATAGACATTATTTTAATGATGTGAATATGTGTGCAACTTTTGGTGTTGAATAATTTATACAAAAAATGGACAGAATATGACGCTAAATACACAATCATCAGTTAACAAGTTCTTCTCGCGGAATGGCTAAATTAGTTAAAACAAGTAACCGCCAAATTTTATAGAACTAGACCAGTCGCAAAATGCTTCACATGACATATTTTAATCACTTGAACTGCTGAAAGTCGGTGTCTGCTCAAATTCTGACCTACAAGTTTATTTACTTCTGGTTCGTTTTAAAAACTATTGACCCATTTCAAACAGCTGGGCTAATATTGAGATGACAAAATCGTTATGACTACTTCATCTCCATCTAATGCAGGAGAGCGGTATAGGGCCATCATGGCCCTCTTGTTTATAATGACAAGATTCAGTCAAATTACATCTATTATTTCATAAGCAAACAGAGCAGACCCTGATCAGAAGGCTCCTATAGGAGTTGTCTGATCTGGGTCTAGCTTCTGTCTGACTGTTTGCAAAGCAATAGAAAGGAATAAAGGGTTAATGGTGGATAGAAGTAATGCAGAAAACTCCAGTAGGAGCTTGCCACATAACACATATCTCCTGCTTTAAGCTACCACCTGTTTTAAAAATCCAGAGCTATATTTCTTTTGAGTGGTCGTTTAACTAATTCCCTCCAAGATTTTTAGACCCAACCTCTTTGAAATAATCTACCAAAAAGGAGCATTAACTGTAGAAAATGAGAATTTTAGCAGTGCGTAATTTTGAAACAATTGAATCCATTGTGATAAATAGAGCATTTGCTTCTATGGAGCATGTATAGACTCTATTTACCACAATGGTTTCGGCAAATGAGTTTTACAGAGACGCAAAAATGCGTCAGTAGGAGAGAATGGGTTAACAAGATTTTACTGTACCGAAGTTCGATACACCAATTCTTTTTTATGTCAGGACATTTCGGTTATTACACATACTGGGTTATTTTATTTATACACCAAGAAATTTCACTGTGAATTGTGTTGCTCTTGTTCAACAATTATCATTTACCCTTTCCTTGTTCTATGTTTACTTCAAATTTCAATATCTACTGAATATTCATGGACGTAATTATAAGTTATAACAAAATATGGAATTCAGCATGCCCATTCAAGTACTGCAGTACGTATTTCATGTATAAAATGCATGCTGCACAAGTGCACATACAGTTCCTTAATCCCATACGTGAATTGCACGTACAAAAACAATGTGTCCATTCACATACAGAATTGATAGACCTAACTTGGAGAGATTGTCATCAAAAAATAAAGGAAATACATCAGAATAGTGTTTGAAAACAACAGCTTTCTGTATTAAATGACATTTCAAGCCGTCTCGTGAATAATGTCAACAATGATATTTGCACTTCCGAGCAGATGTAAAGCATTGATGCGGAAGACAGCGCGGAAGGCGGCGCGGCACATAGTACTCGTAATTTATACTATCCATTGAAAATCATGTCTGCAAAATTATGTCGCCACAGTCAAATTCTCTCAAGTTTGGGAAAAAAATATGAAAAAGCAGGTCAAACTTTGATACTGCCAATATCCTGTTCCAAATAGGAATTGGAAAAAATGTATTATGGTGGACAGAGCTTTTGCTGTTTAATCACGGTATTGTAACGTTACATAGTTCATGAATGGGGTGTCCCATCATACATTCAAACGTAATTAAATTCTCGTGATACGATCCAATTTATCTGATGATAATGAAGCCACTCTATAATATGAATACTTGTTTGAACAAAATGAGTGATGCCCTTTTACATAAGTGCAAAGTAGGTCAAGGTTGCAGAACTAATCGCTGGATTTATTCAAAGTTGGACATAAAGTAAAACTTCTGTGTACCCTCTACTAATGAGACCAGACCAGGGGGTACATGTACTCCTGAATGAAAATCCAGTGGGCATGCTGATTGAAGGTGGAACATTGTAATAATTTTAGGAAGTAAAGAAATTAAATTTTAATAAATCTTTCAAATTTCAGTAGCAGACCAGAGCAGACCCAGGTCCTGTATAGTATGTAGCCATCTAATCTGGATCTACTCTGGTTGCAAATGCATTGAAAAATGTTTATATGAAGGAAATGATTGAAAAGTACTCATTTGCAATGAAGATAATGGTTATTCTGCCATTTTAACCCATTCCCTGAAAGGCTGTTTTTAGATCCAATCTCTTTGAATAAATCTACCCAAAAGATGCATTTTAGGAGAGTTTTAGGATAGTGTCGTTTTGAAACCTTTGTGATAAACAAAAGCAATGCTCCTGTAAAGCATTAATGCTCTATTTATCACAATGGTTTCAAAAGTGACTTACAGAGGCGTAGAAACTAGAAAGGCGTATTTATGGAGGAGAGAGTTAACTGTATTTGAATTCTTGTTAATTCTACAATAAGGGTGAGCTTTTGGGAGACTTGAATGTCCGTCGTGCGTCTTGTGTCGTCAACAGTTTGCTTGTGGACACTCTAGTGGTCACAATTGTAGTCTAATCTTCATGAAACTTGGTCAGAATGAATGTCTTGATAAAATCTCAGACGAGTTCGAAAGTGGGTCAAGTTGGGTTAAAAACTAGGTCACTAGGTCAAATAGTAGGAAAACCTTGTGAACCCTTTACAGGTCACATTTTTAGCCCAATTTTCATGAAACTTGGTCAGAATGATTGTCTTGACAAAATCTCGGAGGAGTGTGAAAAATGGGTTATGTGGGGTAAAAAATTTGGTCACTAGGTCAAACAGTAGAAAAACCTTGTGAACACTCTAGTAGTCACAATTTTAGCCCAATCTTCATGAAACTTGGTCAGAATGAATGTCTTGATAAATTCTCGGACGAGTTCGAAAGTGGGTCAAGTGGAGTTAAAAACTAGGTCATTAGGTCAAACAGTAGAAAAACTCTAGTGGTCACAATTTTAGTCTTATTTTCATGAAACTTGGTCAGAACGAATGTCTTGATATAATCTCGGACTAGTTTGAAAGTGGGTCAAGTGGGGTTAAAAACTAGGTCACTAGGTCAAACAGTAGAAAAACCTTGTGAACACTCTAGTGGTCACAATTTTAGTCCAATCTTCATGAAACTTATTCATAATGATTGTCTTGATAAAATCTCAAATGAATTTGAAAGTGGGTTATGTCGGGTTAAAAACTAGGTCACTAGGTCAAATAGTATGAAAACCTTGTGAACACCCTAGAGGTCACATTTATAGCCAAATATTCATGAAAATTGGTCAGAATGATTGTCCTAATAAAATCTTGGACAAGCATGAAAGTGGGTTATGTGAGGTCAAAAAGTAGGTCACTGGGTCATATCTTAGAGAAATCTAGTTTACACTCCAGTGGCCACATTTTTAGCCCAGTCTTCCTCAAACTTTATCAGAGTGTTTGTCTTGGTGAATTAAGGTTGAGTGTGATCATGGGTGGGGTGGGAATAGAAAGTAGGTCACTAGGTCAAATCTTAGAAAAAATACTTTAGAGAGCACATTTTTAGCCCAATCTTCATTGGTCAGAATCATTGTCTTGATAAAATCAATATACTAAATCTTTGAAAATCTTGCTCTGCAGAACCACTGCTCATGATCAACTGCTCATGATCCACTATCAACATTGTTCATATATTGTCCCTAAGTTCAATATTGACCCTACCCATGGGCTACCCTGTAAAAATCTTAAATCTATGGTAATCAGGTGAGCGATTAAGGGCCAGATCGTTACAATATTTGTTGTATACATGTAATAACGAAAATATAAGCACTTATCTTAGATCAATAGATAAAGGGGAATGTTCAAATACAGTAAAACCTCTCTATAACGGCCACTAAATTGGAATTATGGTAGAGAAGAAGTTAGATATACTTTTAGCCCTTTTCTCCATTAATACGCCTTGCTACGCCTCTATAAAAGTCACTTCTTGAAACCATTATGATAGAGCATTTGCACAATAGGAGCAAATGCTCTATTTATCATAATTGGTTTTAAAACTAAACAATTCTAACATTTTCCTTTTTATACGCCTGTTTGAAAAAGCAGGACGTATTACAGAATGGCGCTGTCTGTCTATCTGTCCATCTGTCAATCTGTCTTTAACATCTCTAACCTAAGTTCCGCTTGGTGAATCCTTCCCAAATTTAATCACAATGTTTATCTGCACATGCTACAGCAGCATGCCTAGTCCCTGTACATATATCCAAGATCAAGGTCACACAATGTTAACCCGTCTGTCTGTAACGTCTCTAACTCAGGTTCTGCCTGGTGAATCCTTCACCACAATGTTTATCTGGACATGCTACAGTAGCATGGGTAATTCCTGGTACATTTGTCTAAGTTCAAGGTAGCACAATTGGGCTTAGAATTTGAGTTTAGCATTTGCCTTAAGCAAAAATGTTAACCTCAATTTATGTGGAACACATGTTTGTAAGTCCATTTATTTACATAACCATTTGCGATAAAGCTTTGAAACTTGAAACACTTGTTCACCATCACAACCATCACCAGTAAGCAAAAGTACATAACTCTGTCAAGCATTTTGAAAGAATTGTGCCCCTTTTAACTTAAAATTTCGGTTGAGGTTTTGCTAAAATCCACTTATTTACATAACCCTTTGAGATAAAGCTTTGAGATTTTGAACACTTGTTCACCATCACAAGCTTCACCTGTAGGCAAGACAAAAGCTGCCATCTGTCTTAAAGACCGATATTAATATATATTTATATCATGTCCGATATAGAGGGGTTCTATTGTAAGTGCTGTGGATTGCAGATGAAAATGAACATGTGATGATGGATGTTCTCCTTGGAAATTCAGCATATACAGGTGTAAGTTGTATTGTATAAGCTGCATAATTCAAATAATAAAATCAAATTTTGTCTTCTGATTGCAGATGGCGAACAGAAATGATTATGTCTTGGAAGATTGGGAAGGTAATTTATTTTATTGTTTCTTAATTATTTTGTTGTTGGTCTTTGATGTTTAAAAATGGGGAGGGGAGGGGAGTATATGAAGGGAACTGGAAACAAAATTACCAACAATAAGCTAAATCAAATCAATAACAATTGTTATTAGTTTCTATCATTCTAGTGAGAAACTCGATTATATGGTGTAATATTGTCATTTATGTAAAAATGTATTACTTTGTAAATTTTCATTAACCCTTTCCTCCAATACACCTTTCTACATGGCCCCGCCCAAGGGCTTATCAGTTTTTCATAGGAAAATCTTTAGAAATCTTCTAACTGTAACTGTAACTGTAGCATGGTCTAATGGTCCTCTACAAAAATTATTCAAATCATAACCCCTGGGTCGAAAATGGCCCCACCCTAGGGTTTATCAGTTTTGCATAGTCCTTTAAAAATCTTGCTGCTTTGCCGTGTTGTTCCCTACCAAGGCTGTACAAATGATGACTACTGGGTCAACCGAGTTGTCTCAGGTGAGCGCTTCAGGGCCTCATGGCCCGCTTTGAATAAATCTACGGAAAAGGAGTAGTAACTAGAGAAAAGGATAATTTTAGAATTTGTAGTTTGAAACCATTGTGATAAATAGAACATTTGCTCCTATAGGAGCAAATACTCTATTTATCACAATGGTTTCATTAAGTGACTTTTACAGAGGTGAAGAAAGAAGAAAGGCGTATATTTTTAGCTCACCAGAGCACTTTGTGCTCAGGGTGAGCTTTTGTGATCGCCCGTTGTCCGTCGTCGTGCGTCGTGCGTCGTTCGTCGTTTGTCGTTCGTCGTCAACAATTTGAACCTTTAAAAATCTTCTCCTCTGAATCTACAGGGTTCTCATCTTTCATCTTTGGCACATAGTATCATCTTTAGGTCCTCTACAAAAGTTATATAAATTATTCCCCTGGGGTCAAAATTGGCCCCGCCCCAGGGGTGCCTTGTTTTCAGTAGAAACATATAGTAAAACTTTGAAAATCTTCTCCTCTTAAACCAGAAGGTTCTCAGCTTTCATATTTGGCAATAGCATCATGTTCAGATCCTCTACAAAAGTTATATAGATTATGGCCCTGGGGTCAAAATTGGCCCCGCCCCAGGGGTGGGCAGTTTTAAATTGAAACAAATAGTGAAATCTTTGAAAACTTCTTCTCTAAAACTGGAAGTCTCTCAGCTTTCATATTTGGCACAGAGCATCATGTTCAGGTGCTCTACAAAAGTTATATAAATTATGGCCCTGGGGTCAAAATTGGCCCCGCCCCAGGGGTGGGCAGTTTTAAATAGAAACAAATAGTGAAATCTTTGAAAATCTTCTTCTCTGGAACTGCAAGTCTCTCAGCTTTCATATTTGCCACAGAGCATCATGTTCAGGTCCTCTACAAAAGTTATATAAATTATGGCCCTGGGGTCAAAATTGGCCCCGTCCCAGGGGTGCCTTGTTTTCAATAGAAACATATAGTAAAACTTTGAAAATCTTCTCCTCTGAAACCAGAAGGTTCTCAGCTTTCATATTTAGCACATAGCATCATGTTCAGGTCCTCTACAAAAGTTATATATAAATTATGGCCCTGGGGTCAAAATTGGCCCCGCCCCGGGGTTGGGCAGTTTTGAATAGAAACAAATAGTGAAATCTTTGAAAATCTTCTTCTCTGAAACTGGAAGTCTCTCAGCTTTCATATTTGGCACAGAGCATCATGTTCAGATCCTCTACAAAAGTTATATAAATTATGGCCCTTGGGTCAAAATTGGCCCCCCCTAGGGGTGGGCAGTTTTCAATAGAAACAAATAGTGAAAACTTTGAAAATCTTCTTCTATGAAACTGGAAGGCTCTCAGCTTTCATATTTGACACATAGCATCATGTTCAGGTCCTCTACAAAAGTTATATAAATTATGGCCCCGGGGTCAAAATTGGCCCCGCCCCAGGGGTGGGCAGTTTTAAATAGAAACAAATTGTGAAATCTTTGAAAATCTTCTTCTCTGAAACTGGATGGCTCTCAGCTTTCATATTTGGCACAGAGCATCATGTTCAGGTCCTCTACAAAAGTCATATAAATTATGGCCCTGGGGTCAAAATTGGCCCCACCCCAGGGGTGGGCAGTTTTCAATAGAAATAAATACATGTAGGGAAAACTTTGAAAACCTTCTCCTCTGAAACTTGAAGGTTTTCAGCTTTCATATTTGGCACATAGCATCATGTCCAGGTCCTCTACAAAATATGTATAAAATATGGCCCCAGGGTCAAAATTCGCCCCGCCCCAGGGTCAAAATTCGCCCCGCCCCAGGGGTGGGCAGTTTTCAATAGAAACAAATAGTGAAATCTTTGAATATCTTCTTCTCTGAAACTGGAAGGTTCTCAGCTTTCATATTTTGCACATAGCATTATGTTCAGGTCTTCTACAAAATTTATAGAAATTATGGCCCTTGGGTGAAAATTGGCCCACGCCAGGGGTAGCCAGTTTTCAATAGAAACATAGTGAAAACTTTGAAAATCTTCTCGTCTTAAACTGGAAGGTTCTCAGCTTTCATATTTGGCACATAGCATCATGTTCAGGTCCTCTACAAAACTTATATAAATTGTGCCTCTTGGGTCAAAATTAGCCCCGCCCCAGGGCAGGCTAGTTTTCTATAGAAACATATAGTAAAAACTTTGAAAATCTTCTCCTCTGATTGTCTGGTGAGCGCTTCAGGGCCATTCTGGCCCTCTTGTTTATGGAAGAAAGGGTTATTCCTTTCCTTCAGATGGATTCTGTAGGAGCAGTCGGATCAGTGTCTTCTCTGTTTGTTTTTGAAATTATATAGATCTGATCCTACAGATTTTGTTCAAGCTAACAATTCCTTTTTAAATTTTTACCATATAAAAATTCATTTATTAATGAGTATTCATGAAGGCATTAATTCATGCAAAAATTATTAGCGAAAGGGTTAGATTAAACATTTGTGAGTATCGTGTTATTTCTGATTTTTATGCCCCCAAAGCTAGGTATTGCAACTATTTGTCATTGACAAAATATTCATATGCATTTGCAAATACTGTAAACCAGCGGTAATCTGAGGAGCGATTTTCCGAGTATATGGTCAAATGTAAGGGAATTTGTATGGTCCGGACAGGAAATCTTTTATTTTCGTACAACCATATACAGTGTAATCCGAGTCTCGATAGTCAGATTTTTCGAGCATGTGCCCCTGTCCCTTTAAACAATTGCTTCATTAAATTGCCTGCCAAATCCAACCATGCCTCATGGACACTTCGAAGTCAATTTATCACACCTCATTAACTGATGTATTGCGATAATAAGTGCTCCCAATCAATTAGAGGCAGTGCTGTGTTTATTTCGCAACTGAGTGTAAATAACACCGGCTCCAACATTATAAGTAAGTAGGCGGTAATTTATGACTTCAACCTGTATCATAATGCATCAAATCTTTCCTTATTTAACTGATAGCGGTAAACACCATTCACAGCTGCTACCGAAGTTTCACTGTACAACGGACGCTTTACAATAAACCCAAAATTTGTTTCAAACCATTAGACATAGAACAGTTGTAACTTATATCCTTATACTAATGAATTTTATTTTCCATCGTCGACATTTCATTTAATTATGGATGTTAACAAACAACATCGTTTCGCTCCCATGTTGTTTTATGAAAAAAAAATCAGGGCAAGTTGATAAATTAATTAATAATCAGAACACTCGGCTTTGTTCATCTGAAATACTCTAAAAAGAATGTTAACCTATCAAAGCAAGCGTCTGGTTGAGCGAGACTCTAAAAATGCGCAAACATATCAGAGACATTCTGTTGACAAAAAGCACATGTATGTGTATACACTATTCAATAGATTTGACACGTTACGCATATGAATCCACAAAGTATGCAGGCCTGGAAAATTTCACTCGACCGCTCGCCATGATGAGTAACGAACTTTCTTGCAGGACAAGTAGAATTTCAGAAATTTAAAAAATGAATTAAATTAAAATAAGACAAAAGTAGCTGGCAGGACGAATAAAGTTTTAGGATTTTTCCAGCCTTGGATACTATGATTTCTTGGATAGCGGTAATCGGAGCATTTTCTCAGTTCCCAACAGTCCTGGGATTATCGCCATTTTACTGTAGAATAGACCCAGATCATACAACCCCTGCAACAGCTGGCTGGTGTCTACAGATCTGTTAGACATTGTATCTGTGATATATTGGCTTCTTTCAATAGTAACTTTAAAAAAGCACTATATGTAAACTGAAGAAACGCGTGTTGGTTTCAGGTCGTCAACTGGAAATTCAGACTATTGAAATGTTGCTGATAGGTTAGCGATACACATAAATTATTATAATTATGAATTGTTATTGATTCTCTTTGAAAAGGAAATTTCGATATAATTTTCAGTATTATTTGTTTAATTGATCACATGAACAACATCTTCAGTTATTTGATTGCATCACGACTGCCATATGAGCCTAAAAGTAAATACTGTAGGTTTAATCTATAGTGCAATTCCTTAACATTGGCATATATTCCACTTGCCTGGACTGGTACCCATTCTATGGTATTGCCTATACTGAATAGAAGGGAAATATATGCCCTGTTGTGCATGCACATTTCATTTAAGTGCAGACATCAAAATTAAATGTAATGCCAAATGAAGCTTAGCCATAAAGCTTTAGTTTTAGTTCTGTGTTTAGTACTGTTTACTATTATGACAAGTTTCTTTATTATACTGCAAAGTAAAATCCTCGATTTTGATTGGTCAATTAGCCATGTATAAAAGCCGTGTATCCCTCTAAATTCTGATGTATATACGGAGTCATGAGCAACAATGGAATTTCCCCCGTCAAGGGCCTCACTTCATTGCTACAATAAATTAAAAATGGCCGACCAGCTTTACTTCGTCGATTCGATCCAAACAACCGCTCTCAAACGAAATAACAAGAGTTTGGGGCGAAACAAAGTTATCCATTGAGAAAGATTTTTGCTATAGTTGTTGTATAACAATGCAAATGAACCCGATACGTGGCGAAGGTCCTATTCTGCTCTGATGCTGAAATTGTTGTCAAAGTGATTGTGCAAGTACTGATTAGGCCCTAAACCCCCGCTTTTACAAAGACAATCCACACCCAATTCGATTCAGATTTTATTTATGCACATGCACAGTAAACGTACCTGTAAATTGCAGTATAGCCGCTCCTTCCAACTCCCATTTTTGAATATTATAAAACCGTCACTTTGACGTCATCCAAATGACGTCGGATTAGCGCCAATCACTCTATAAAGTTTAACTGTTCTCATGCTGAAAAATAGTGTCTGCTTAACCGCTGATATGCTGGAAGTTTTACTAACGTCTGATTCTTTCAATCCTTTGAGAAACTAATGCACTTGGAAGACCCCTTTCTATCCACAAATGTAATGAGCTGGCTATTATACATATATTATAAGCCCTTACCTTACAGTATGAGGCCCCTGAGGGGAAGCAAAACGATGCCTAAATTAACAACGCTTATTAACTGCTACAAATATTAAACTTTGCAGTATAATAAAATCGTTATACAGATCATTGGCGGGATATCTGACTTTTCATTCCCTGCTGAGGAAAATACATGTAGCCCTCGCCTAACGGCTCGGGCAACATGAATTTCCTCAGCAGGAAACAAAAAGTCAGATACCCCGCCAATGATCTGTATAACTAATAATGTCTACTGTTATGATAAGATACTATTCACACATGAACAGCCAAACAAATTATTGCTTTACTCAACCAGTCAAACTACTGACTTGAAGTTACTGCTTAGACCAGACCGACATACAGCAAGGGAATGTTGGTCGGACATAGATTGCATTTGAAATACCTAGGTAATACTAGTGATCTCCATAACATCCAAGTAACTGACAAACTGTTTCAGCACCATACATAAAAATTTATTATAACCTTTACAATCAGTTTGTACCCATGTGAGATGCACAGATGAAAAGGCATCTAATGAGAGTCCAAATGTTTTGAAATGCAGACACTATTTTAATACCCCTGCAAAGCAAATGTTTTAAGGTGGTATATCAGAATCAGCAAGATAGCCTATATCTGTCCAGATACAGCATAATGCAAACTTCTAAAGTTTGAAATCAGGATGAAACTTGCAGCAATGCTATTGTGATAGTTCTGTGTCTGGTGTCCTTTGTCTTTCATTGTGTGTTGCCTTGTGTCCATAATCAATAATTTGCTTAATTCGTTGCACACTAGTGATGAAACTATGTTTAGCACATAATCTGCTTTGTGTGATTGCCGTAACAGAGTTCGTAAATCACAAAAATGCACTAGTGCATTTTTTCTGCAAATTAGCAATTGTTAGCCAAACGTAGCGCTCATGTGTGCGTTAGCCAATTGTAGCTTTCAATGTGCGTATTCCGTTGTATTACTACGCTGTTTGTAAGCAATGGCCGTAACAGCCATCAGCTACAGCCTGTTTCATTTTCTACGGTATTTTTAAGGTTTTTGTGATAAAAAGAATCTTACAATCGTGTTCATTACAAATTGTTTTCATGCAACTCATTTATTATAATGAATATAACTATCGCTAAAGTTTGTGTCGTATTATTATAGTAAATCTGTTTCATAAAGATAATAATTATGTAATTAACACTTATGTAAGGTCCTCTATTTACCGATATGAAAGCCGCTCAGTGAGTTTGGATCCAGGTGAGACGCCTCATCATGCAGCATCTCATTAGGATGTAAACTGTTGGACACTTTGACAACCTGGACCAGTTTTGACTAAAGTTCACAGAAATGGTTTTTGTATGGTCTTTTTTAAACGGGTTTTCCATGGAAAATCTGGTTATTGAAATGGTGATGTATGGCGGACGTGTGATCAGCTGCAAATCTTGTTAGCGCAACTCATCAGAAACTGCTAAGCAGATTTTCATAAAACCTTGCATGTAGCAAGGACACAATATGCAGATGTGCATATAGTCAGGAATTATTCCTTCTGCAGTTTTTCTAAGAGTTTAGCCTCCTTTAATGTAGGAATCACTAGGTCTTTTGACCTTATCCTTGTAAGCCCAGCTTCTTTTAAACTGTTCAACAGAATTATATAAAACCTTGTATGTAACAAGAACACTATGTAGATGTGCATAATTATTGTCTGGGATTTTTCCTTCTGCAATTTTTCTAGGATTTATGACCCTTTGAACTTAGAAACCACTTTTGACCCTATTCTTGTTAGTACAACTCCTCTTAGACTGTTCAATAGAATTTCATAAAACCAATTAAAATCTTTTATGTAGCAAGAACACAATATGTAGATGTGCATATTGTCGGGAATTTTTATTCCTTCTACGCTGTTTGTAAGCAATGGCCATAACAGCCATCAGCTACAGCCTGTTTCGTTTTCTATGGCATTTTTAAAGTTTATGTGATAAAAAGGATCTTTCATTGGTGTTCATTACAAATTGTTTTCATGCAACTCATTTATTATAATGAATATACTCTCGCTAAAGTTTGTGTCATATTATTATAGTAAACTCGTTTCATAAAAATAATATGTAATTAACACTCATGTAAGGTCCTCTATTTACCGATATGAAAGCCGCTCAGTGAGTTTGGATCCAGGTGAGACGCCTCATCATGCAGCATCTCATTAGGATGTAAACTGTTGGACACTTTGACAACCTGGACCAGTTGTGACTAAAGTTCACAGAAATGGTTTTTGTGTGGTCTTTTTTAACCGGGTTTTCATTGGAAAATCTGGTTATTGAGATGGTGATGTGCGGCGGACGGTCCGGCGGCCGGGCGGCTGCCAACTTGTAAGTGTAACTCCTTTGAAACTGTTCAGCAAATTTTCATAAAACCTTGCATATATTGCCCAGTCTCGGGGTGCTCTTGTTTTATCTTGATAACATATTTGTTATACCCCCTCATCTTATTTGAGGGGATATACTGAACTCTACCTCTCTGGATCCAAACAAATGAGTATTATTTTTACTGGAAATTTTGTATTCTGAGATCAAGCAAATTATTTTGCAGACAAATGTTTTTTTAGGCTAGAGATTTAGAGGATGCTGAGCCATGTGCTGCTTATAATAAAGTCTCGTTTCTGTTTCAGTGGCAAGGATAGATCTATGGAATTCTATGTACGCAGCAAGGTTTGCTAGGAGAGATTGTGAAAGGATGATAAGGAATCATGAGAGAAGGATGGCACGTCTCCGTATGACTATGGCAAACAGAACACCAGCAATAGCTGACCATAGCTGGTAGGTATCTTTGTATGTCTGTTTGTTAATGGACATTCAATATCTCTTCTCAAAAATGTGAAATGTCTTGATAGCAGTCTCATTTTTGACAATTTTTTTGAGAACCTGAATCTTGTCATTGACAAGCCTACACCACCATGGTATAGCCATGTACCTTTGGTCTACCATGTCTTCAAATTAAGAGTTTTGTTTTGGGATTTCCAGCAGTTCAAAAATCAGTTTGGTACAGCTTCCTGTATTTCTGTAGCTAACATTTACCATTTAGAGGAATAACAACCTAATTGTCACACTTCTCAGAGGCGTTTCATCATGTAAGAAAGAATTTATTAACACATAACTCCATGAATATTCATGCTAGAAATGATAATATCATGAATTTTAATTAGATAAATTTAATGGAACACCTGAAACTTTTGCTGAAGCAGAAACTAGAATCAGATCTGTATTATACCATAAGCAAACAGAACAGTCTGATCTGAGTCTACTCTTATTTGCAAAGGCGTATTCAATATAGAGTAAAAGTGCTCTTTACAATATACCCTTCTGTTGACAGCTGTGAATTACAGTTACTGGTAAAATGGCTGTCACTTTCTCAAGGTGATATTAACTCTTCTTCACCTTTGCAAGCTGTATAGATCCAGATGAGACAGCACCTATAGGACTCTCTCTGTTAGTATATTACATGAATACAGATAGGATTCTGCTTTGTTCATGTCATTATTAAGTTTATACTGATTGATATTCATGATGTCATTATTTCCTACATGAATATTCATGGAGTAAAGAGTTATAGTCAAATTGGTTTAAAAGCTTAATAATTGCATCTTGTAAGAAATCAGTCGTATTATGTATATACAGTAAAACCCCGCTAATGCGACCACCAAAAAAGGGCATAATTATTGGTGGCAAAGGCAGGTGGTAGCTTAATGCAGGAGGAAAGTTATGCAGAAAGCTCCTATTGGAGCTTTCTGCATAACTTTCGTCCTGCATTAAGCAACCACCTGATTTTAACGACGCCATTGACCGTTTATTAAGTGGTCGCATTAGCCGGGTTTTTACTGTACTGTGTTGTTCTTACATACGACCTTCACATACATTGTTCACTATTGATTTAAAATTTTGACATTGACATATTTGTGTAAAAAAAAACTGTATTTTGGCATTTTGATGATGCTTGAAAAGTGGAATGATAAACCCAACTATACTTACATAGATGTAAACAAGTGTTTATCTAAGATAATTTGTAGAGAGCTTAACAATAGCAGTTTGAATATCAATATCATGGTAACCTAGCATAACTTAGTATCAATAACTGGAAAATAGATCAATATAGGATTTTGATACATTTATGGAAGATTGCATTAAAAATACATGTAAGTACAGTCATATGTCGAGACCAAAAAGTAGATGTAGATCAGATGTGTAAATTATGAATTATACATTTCAAAATTTTAAATTAGTAGTAAAACGGTGGTGGAACGTAACGACCAAGTCAGATCAGATTTATCTGTTTATTTAATATACCGACGTTTCGGTACTTACAAACCTGTACAATGTACCTTCATCAGGGTTACATACATAAAAATATAAAAAGCAAACTTTACTGAGGTAGGGTTTTTTCGGTGCCTTTCTAGTCACGTGATATGTACTGTAACGTTAAACTGAATTCTGGTATCTAATGAGATAATACAGCTAAAAAATGGTGTATGCCTAAAATAAAAGATTATAAATTATACATTACAAAATCAGCACCCTTATCTGACCACCAAAGCCTACATTGTCACCTGCTTTGAGATGATTCTTAACCCATTCATTCATAATAGCCCCTTTTGATGCCTCTGTAAATTTACTTTTTGAAACTATTGAAAATTAATAGAGCATTAAATTTTGGTCTATAGGAGCAAATGGTCTTTTCATCACAATGGTTTCAAAGTTACACAAATATCAGTATCAGTATACTGGGGAGATATTTTGTTTATGTGTGTGGCATCCATCCATTTGTTTGCGCAGTTTCTCCAAAACCTTCCGTTGGATTTTCATGAAACTTCATAGGATTAATCAGCACCATGTCTAGTTGTGCATATCTTTTTCCTGTTCTGGTTTGATGATTTTCTATAGAGATATGGGAAAAATTTGTCTGCCCAGGGGTGGTGTGGGATAAGGTGGGTGGGGGGGGGGCAC
The DNA here is from genome assembly GCA_963576725.1 of Azorinus chamasolen. Classification (NCBI taxonomy): domain Eukaryota; kingdom Metazoa; phylum Mollusca; class Bivalvia; order Cardiida; family Solecurtidae; genus Azorinus; species Azorinus chamasolen. Next base: position 62,227,243 of record OY755250.1, read on the forward strand.
ATCAGTTTTTGTATGAAAAAAACAGTTCTAGTTTTTCTCTTGGTAAATTTCCCTTTTCAACTAAGAAATATATTGAAAGAGATGCAGTCTAAAAATATCTTATGAGAAAATGGGTTGAGAATGGTTATAATATAGGTTTAGTGTGACACGACAGTTTTAGTACTTGAAATATATAATGCCATATCAAACTGCTTCTGTAAAAGCTGTCTGATCAGGGTCTACCAATAAAATTATATAGTTCTGATTTTACACCCCATCGACATTCTTCTTAATTGTCGTATATCAACTCTGGTGTGACTTTTTTTCGTTTCATCTAAATGAGCAGAAAATTCTGCATCGTCTACGTCTAGTGAGTGTCGTTTTTGTGGCCAATCAGACGGCAAAGTTATGGCATGCAATTTTATATCGTATAATTGTTGGTTAATATTTTTGTTCTTCTGAAATGTCGTATGTGAAGGAGAGCTGCTGCGAATTCAGGTGTTGTTGTCATTCGGACTAATATTTTCGGAATTAAATGGAGGAAGGTACATATGCCTTCTGTGATAAAACAACTTAATTAATGTAAGATAATCATTCTTTTATTATTTCAGAATTCGAAAGAAACATTGACATTCCAAATTATGGTATAACAAAGTGCAAGTCATTTTTCAAATTAGTAAATGTTGTATCCGACGTATAATATTTCTATGCAACAATATTCAAGTTCTTAAAGGTTCTATATTGCTGCAGAAAAAATCTAAGGGCCACAGACACAGAAACATAAGGGCCACAGACACAGAAACATAAGGGTCACAGACACATAAGTGACATGCATAAACATGTAAAAATATCTCCTTATGATTTGTGCCGATTTTGAGAACCGTAACATGACAAACACAGAAATGAATATGTTTTTTTTTCTCAAAACATGCAAAATTGACATACGACATTGTAGAAGAACGTCAACGATTTTCTGCCATGGCAAAACAGCCTTGTATTCATTCACCATATTAAACAAGAGCTGCATGTGACCCCAACCCTCATCTGATATAGTGCTTGTGTAGCTAAAAACAATCAACTCCAAAATTTTAAAAACAAGAGTTATGGTTCTTATGTAGGGGCCTTCCCCTCAATGAGATCTACTAATATATGAAGCTACTGACATATGAAGTTCCATGTTGATACCTTTTACACTCTTGGAATAATGAGCTACATTCAAGTTTTTGCACTCCAACAACAACAACAACGCAAACGCCTACAACCCAGTAATTACAATAGCTCGACTTTTCTTTGAAACAGAAGAGCTAAAAATCAGCCAATATGTATTCATGATTTCTTACATAAATGATCATGAGAGAAAAGGTTAAAACAACAGTTTTATTTATAAGCTTGGTTTGTTTTGAAGAAAAGTCGAGCTATTATGATCACTTAGTTGTAGACGTTATCTTTGTCATCATCATTGTTGTCGTTGTGGACTTGCAAATACTTTAATGTAGCTCATAACTTAAGACATATAAGAGGTATCAACATGAAACTTCATAGGTTTGTAAATCTCAATGAGGAGAGGGCCACTACATAAGAACCATACCTCTTGATTTCAATATTTTGGAGTTTAGTCCCTTTATTTTTTTATTTTTTTTTTTTAGTTCACTAGAGCACAAACTGCTCAGGGTGAGCTTTTGTGATAGCCTGATATCCGTCGTCTGTCAGCGTGTGGCTTCTGTTGTATGTTGTCTGTCATCAACAGTTTGAACATTTAAAAATCTTCTGCTCTGAATCTACAGGGTTCTTAGCTTTCATCTTTGGCACATAGCATCATATGTAGGTCCTCTACAAAAGTTATACATGTATAAATTATGCCCCTGGGGTCAAAATTGACCCCACCCCAATGGTGGCCAATTGTCAATAGAAACATTTTGTGAAATCTCCTCTGAAACAAAAAGGTTCTCAGCTTTCATATTTGGCACATATCATCATGTTTAGGTCCTCTACAAAAGTCACATCAATTATACCCCGCTGGTCAAAATTGGGCCCCAGGGGTGGCCAGTTTTCAATAGAAACAGTGAAAACTTTAAAAACCTTCTCCTCTGAAACTGGAAGGTTCTCAGCTTTCATATTTGGCACATATCATTATGTTCAGGTCCTCTACAAAAGTTACATAAATTGTGTCCCTGAGGTCAGAACTGGCCCGCCCCAGGGATGGCCAACTTTCAATAGAAACATTTTGTGAAAGCTTTGAAATCATCTGCTCTGAAACTGAAAGGTTCTGAGCTTTCATATATGACATATAGCATCATGTTCAGGTCCTCTACAAAAGTTATATAAATTATGCCCCTTGGGTAAAGACTGGCCCCACCCCATGGGTGGCCAATTTTCAATAAACATATAGGGAAAACTTTGAAAATCTTCTGCTCTGAAACTGGAAGTTTCTCAGCATTTATATTTGGCACATAGCATCATGTTTAGGTCCTCTACAAAACTTGTATGAATTATGCCCCATTGGGTCAAAATTTACCCTGCCCAGGGGTGGCCAGTTTTCAATAGAAACATATGGTGAAAACTTTGAAAATCTTCTTTGAAACTGGAAGGGTCTCAGCTTTCATATTTGGCACATAGCATCATGCTCAGGTCTTATATAAAGTTCAGGGCTGGAAAAATCCTAAAACTTTTACTCGTCCTGCCAGCTGCTTTTGTCTATTTTTACTTAAAATCAGTGTTAAAATTTTTGAAATTCTACTTGTCCCGCAAGAAAGTTACTCGTCATGGCGAGCGGACGAGTGGAATTTTCCAGGCCTGAAGTTTTATAAATGATGCCCCTTGGGTCAAAATTGGCCCAACCCCAGGGTTGGCCAGTTTTCTGTAGAAACATATAGTGAAAACTTTGAAAATCTTATCCTCTGATTGTCTGTTGAGCGATATCAGGGCCATCATGGCCCTCTTGTTAATTTAGCTGGACAAGTACCAAATCAGACTCTTGATATAATATAGGTATGCTTCTATATATGAAATGGCTCCTAAAGGCATTGTAAATTAGGGTAGGGCATCACTAATGAACAGTATGGCTAGAACAGTGGATTAAGAATAGTAGTCTGTTATAACACTCACAATATAAACTAAGACATTTTTAATTGTCTTCTTTCAGTGGCAATCCAAATGCCTGCATTTCTCCACCAATCTTTCGAATTTTCAGAAGACCATCTCAGCCTGATTCTCTTTTTGCTGGTCTATCGACCAGTACTGGAGGAGAAGGTGGAGAGGCAGGTGGTAGCCTGAGTCTGCAGGAGGAGGAGAGGGATATTCAGGATGTGGAGATGGTGGAAGGTAATGAAAGGGTGGCTTTGCCTGCCGTTTCATTAACCCCATCAGCCTCAGTTGCTGCAATTCCTCATTCTACCCTGGAGTCAGAGGAGGTAGAGCTGGTGAGGGAACCTGGATCTTTGATAGTTGTTGAGGTGGACGTGCATCCCATCCCAACAACTCCATTGATTCAGGTTTCTTCGCCTGCCTCATCGCCTTTGGCATCAGCGGTTGAAGGAGGATTGCAGGAACGTGAGGTGGAGGCTGAAGAAAGGGAGTGTTTGCCTTCCCTTTCTCCAGTTTCTACTCCCCATGCTGGATCGCCCCCTGCCCCTTTTGCAGTAAGGTGTCCACCTGCTCCTCAACCTTCGCGGAAGAGGTGCAGATCTCCTTTAATTACCGTCTTACCTCAGCCAAGTCCTCCTGTTGCTGGACTATCACCCAGAACAGGAGGAGAAGGTGGAGAGGCAGGTGACTCTTGTCTGTTGGAGGAGGAGAGGGATACTGAACATGTGGCGATGAGGGATGTTAATGAAATGGTGGCTTTGCCTGCCATTTCATCGACACCATCTGCCTCTGTTCCAGATTTGCCCGTCACTACCCTGGAGTTAGAGAACATTGAGCTTGGTGAGATATCCGAAATTATGTTTGTGTATGAGGCGGAAGAGGGTAGTTCATTCTCTCCCCCCCCACCACCATCATTAGTTCGAATAACTCAGCTGGCTTCATCTCCTTTAGCATCAGAGGTCGTTGAGCAAGATCTGGAATATGAGGCAGAGGCTGAAGAAATGGAGGGTTCACCTTCCCTTTCTCCAGTTTCGTCTCCCCATGTTGGGTCTCCCCCTTCCCCTTCGGCAGCAAGGTGTTTACCTGCACCTCCGCGTTCAAGGAAGAGGGGTAGATCGCCTTCTGTTTCTAATTCTGATTCTGAGCCATTTGCCAGACGTCGCAGGCATTTAGTTGTCCAGCCACCCCAGCCAGCTGATGTTGATGATGAGAGGAATGAGGCTGACCCCCCAAATATCTTCCCGGAGGACGACCTTCCTCGGATCTTCCGAGAGGGTCGCTCCCGGTATGGCCGTACCTACAAGCCAGTTGAACGGTACGGCTATGATGTTCTTGGTAAGCAGTATTTTTGTATCATTCTTAACCCTCTACTAAAGAATATTGATGTAAAAAAGACATCATAATTTTTTTTTTTTTAAATGGCACTTGAACACAAGAATTATTGAACGTGGCAGAAACTGTTTAATCTTAAATATATTATTTCATAAGCAAAGATAGCAGACCCTGATCTGATGGCTCGTATAGGAGCCGTTTGATCAGGGTCTACTCTATAAAGGGGTAGAAAGGCATATTGATGGAGTAAAGGGTTAACTCTATACCTGAGAGAGATGCATTTTGATGCCTTGGCAAACAATCTGGTTCCAGATCACATGGCTCTTATTGGAGCTGTCTGATCAGGGTCTCCTTTGTTTGCTTATGAAATAAAATAAAATCTTATTCTATAATGACATCATGAATAATAATGACCTCATAAATATTTATTAGCTGAATTTTTATTAGGTAAAATTATCAAGGAAATAACTGTAGAATCAGATTTATGCTATGTCAAAAGCAAACATAGCAGACCCTGATCCTAGGAGCCATTTGATCTGGGTCTACTCTGTTCGCAAATGATAGAAAAGGCATTTATATGAAGGAAAGAGTTAATACAGTATAACCTCTGTTGATAGGCACCTCTCTTAGCCAGAAACCTCTTGTTATCCAGCACTGTTGTTTGGTCCCCGCAGTTGCACTATTTAAAAAACAAATGTATCCAAACTCTCTTGATCAGAACTTCTGTTAATGGCATACCTGGACAGGCTATCCCAAGTATAAACGTGTTTTCACGCATTTGCAAACAGAGTAGACCCAGATCATATGGCTCCTGTAGGAGCCATCTGATCAGGGTCTACTCTGTTTGCTATTGGACATTGAAATATCCGTTTCTTTACTTTCTAAAATGGCTACAGTGTTCCATCTTCCATATTTCATTACAACTATTTTGTCCAGGAATATTCAGTAGGTATTGAAAATTTGAATAAACACAGAACAGGGAAAGGGTTATCTAGTGGTTTTCTGACCCCTGATCATTGACAAAAGTGCTTTATGTTTAGGTAGGAGATATGTCCCATTATGGACCTTGGGTAAATTCACTGTCCTTTATAGATTTATATCGTTATCATTATTGAAAATATATGTATATACACATGCACAAGATGAACAAAATTAACTGAGCGAAATCAGTCCTATAATAAGTGAACACTTGAAACTAGGAACACTTGTTCCACATCACAAACTTCATCTGCAGTCAAGAGTACATAACTCTGTCAATCATTTTGTCAGAATTATGGCCCTTTTTAACTTCGAATTTTGGTTAAGGTTTTTTGTTAAAGTCCACTAAAGTCTTAAAGTCCACTTATTTACATAAACTTGAAACTTGGAACACTTGTTCCACATCACAAACTTCATCTGCAGGCAAGAGTACATTACTCTGTCAAGCATTTTAGCTGAAATTATTACCCGTTTTCATTAAAGAGCTCAAAGAGATCCTACACCCATTAAATATATTTTACTGAGACTATGATTACTTGCTTCTAGTATCATTGGACACTATTTTATTCCACTATCAAGCATTTTTAGCTCGACTATTCGAAGAATAGTGGAGCTATCCTACTCGCCCCGGCGTCCGCGTCCGCGTTGGCGTCCGCGTCACACTTTGGTTAAGGTTTTTGTTAAAGTCCACTTTTTGCCTCTAAACCTTTGGAATAAAGCTTTGAAACTTGGAACACTTGTTCACCACCACAAACATCATCTGTAGGTAAGAGTACATAACTCTGTCAAGCATTTTGACAGAATTATGGCCCTTTTTAACTTACAATTTTTGGTTAAGGTTTTTGTTAAAGTCCACTTTTTGCCTCTAACCTTTGGAATAAAGCTTTGAAACTTGGAAACTTGTTCACCACCACAAACATCATCTGTAGGTAAGAGTACATAACTCTGTCAAGCATTTTGACAGAATTATGGCCCTTTTTAACTTAGAATTTTTGGTTAAAGTTTTTGTTAAAGTCCACTTTTTGCCTCTTACCTTTGGAATAAAGCTTTGAAACTTGGAACACTTGTTCGCCACCACAATCTTTATCTGTAAGCAACAGTACATAACTCTGTCAAGCATTTTGACAGAATTATGGCCCTTTTTTACTTAGAATTTTTGGTTAAGGTGTTTGTTAAAGTCCACTTACTTACATAACCCTTTGAGATAAAGCTTTGAAACTTGGAACACTTGTACACCATCAAGAATTGTATCTGTAGGTAACAGTATGTAACTCGGTCAAGCATTTTGACAGAATTATGGCCCTTTTTAACTTAGAACTTTTGGTTAAGGTTTTTGTTAAAGTCCACTTTTTGCCGCTTACCTTTGGAATAAAGCTTTGAAACTTGGAACACATATTCACCACCACAATTTTCATCTGCAGGCAAGAGTACATAATTCTGTCAAGCAATTGACAGAATTATTGCCCTTTTTAACTTAGAACTTTTGGTTAAGGTGTTTGTTAAAGTCCACTTATTTACATAACCCTTCGAGGTAAAGCTTTAAAACTTGGAACACTTGTTCACCACCACAATCTTCATCAGTACATAACTCTGTCAAGCATTATGACAGAATTATGGCCCTTTTTAACTTAGAACTTTTGGATAAGGTTTTTGTTATAGTCCACTTATTTACATAACCCTTTGAGATAAAGCTTTGAAACTTGGAACACTTGTTCGCCACCTCAAGCTTCATATGTAGGCAAGAATACATTACTCTGTCAAGCAGTGTAACAGAAATTATTGCCCTTTTTCACTTAAGTTTTTCTCTTTCATTAAATAGTTCAAAGAGATCCTACATCCTGAATGCTATTAAAGATATTTTACTGAGACTGATTACTTGCTTCTAGTATCATTGGACACTATTTCAGTCCACTATCAAGCATTTTTACACTAACAATTCTGAGAATAGTCGAGCGCGCTGTCCTGTGACAGCTCTTGTTACACTAACAATTCTGAGAATAGTCAAACACGCTGTCCTGTGATAGCTCTTGTTAGCTCCACTGTTTCAAGGGGAACCCATTTCACAAGGGTAGGTTACCCTAAAATTTATTTTGCCATAGTTATGCCCCTTTTTTGACTTAGAATTTTCATTGTTGATTAAGTTTTATGTTCAGGTCCATGTCTCAGAAACTGTCCAGGATATTTGGTTCATCTTTGTATACTTATTAACTATTACAAGGGGGACCCATTTCACAAGGGCATGTAACCCTTAAATTAATTTTGCTTTTGTTATCTGCCCTTTCTGACTTAGACTTCCACTGCACTATCCAGCACTAAAGAAAGTGGAGCACGCTGTCTGCGGACAGCTCTTGTTATTTTTTGGTTGCAGAAGTTAAAACAGTGACAAACAGCTTGGATCTCAGATCAGGCCCAATATTATGTAGGGCCTGATCTGGATCCAAACTATTTGCATAGGTCATAAATAGCAGAGAATATGCTGCTAGCATACAAAGTGTTAATAAAAGTTATTTGTTTTATTACAGGGGGGCCACCTTCATTTCGTCGGATGAGGAGACGATAAATTCGTACCTTCTTCATCATCATCAAGATCATATGGCTGAGGGTAGGGACTCATATAGACATAAACATATAAAATACAAGCTCCATAGTTAATACATAACACTAGCTGAAAGAATGGTGTCAGGTGCTGTAACAAGCTTGAAATTAATTTAGCGGAAAGTTTGATTTCACAAGCTGCTTTTCAGAAGTCGAATGCTTGATACAGCAATTAATACCATTCTGTCATATGATATTGTGTTTCTTATATGCCACTATTTCATTTCAATTAAAACATTTTCTCCTCTTACGTTCTTCAAAACCATATTTGTGTTTTAAAAAGCTTAGTAACGTGTATTTTTTGCACGCCATCTGAAATTTAATCCAGAATTTGTATCACATCCTACAGAAACGAGGGAAAAGACTTGGTATCACAGAGTGGCATATAATAAAGAAAGTTATAAGAGTTTTTCATGAAAAATGTATTGCCTGCTGTCTGCTGTATTTCTCAAAACACTCCTGGCTGGATTTAAAAATAGTACTGGCTGGATTTCTGTCAAACTCTAGTAAAAACTTCACTACCAAAAGGGCATAAGTATATATATAGAGAAATTTGATTGAATTACTTACATTGGATCTTAGTCCTTAATGTTTTTATCTAAATACTTCATTGGGTCAGTCATGACCACTATATTTCTTTGCAAATATAGAATTGAAAAATATTTTAATAAGCTTTATTGCTATTTGGACATATGCACATTTATAGAATTGCCAGCTGGGAACAACTTTAACCTATTGCACTCTTGACCAAGTGTCCACTGCAAGTATTGCCTTTTAAGTCCCCTACCGGCAACTCCGTCAGTCTGTCTGTCAGTCACACTTCAGTTCTCCAGACTTTTTTTCTAAAGTCTAGCAGATATTGAAGTGATATTTGGTATGCAGCTTTAAGCTTTATTATAATGATCAAATTACAAATCAAGTTCGAATTTTGTTTTACTACACTAATTTTTCACAGAATTACAGCAGTTGTACTTAGAAAATTTCAGCATAACAAATTACTACTTAAATTTATATCTGATTTTGAAACAAATTACATTTACCACATAGGCAGCTGTAAATCCCCAAATTATTCATTTTTCCAAGCCAGTAGGGGACACTATGTTGCAAAAACAATACTCAGAATGCTTCTTCAATTTGTATTTTGATTGGTTTTCTTTTTTGATTAAAAAACGGTGATCTCAACATCAAACTTTTTGGATCCTGGTGAGACACAGTTACTTGGATCTGGATCTAATCAAGATCTAAAGGTTTGCAAAAGTTGTCACAAATTTTCCAGTAGAGTGCAGAAAGTTTTTTATTCATGGACTCTTCTTTGGATATGTAATACGTACAGTATGTATCACATTCTTGTATGCTCTATTACTCAAAACTACCAACTGGATTTCAATGGAAATTAGTCTGATACTTCACAAGCTACAGGAGATATACATGTATAAGTTTGTGTTACTCTTCATTCTTCATTATGGGAGGTATACGAAACTCGGGTTGTCTGTCAATGATACTTTTGCAGTATACTATGAATTTTTAGTCCCCTACCTGCAACGCTGAAGGATCAGCCTGTCTGTGTGTCACACTTCGGTTTTCTGGACTATTTTTCTAAACCTTCACAGATATTTAAGTGATATTTGGTATGTTGCTTTATCATTGGTTACAGATTTACTTTGAATTTCGTTACACTAAATTGATTTTTCATGGAACTATTGTGCTTTGAATTAGAAATTTTAGAAAAAGGCACCATTTTTCTAACCCTTGCAGATATTGATGTGATATTTGGTATGAAGCTTGATTAGAATGAGTTACAGATCAAGGTCAAATTTTGTTATGGTGCATTGGTTTTTCTCGGAATAACAGCAGTTAGACATAGACATTTTTGGGAAATGTTAGGTTTTCTGGAATTTTTTCTACACCCTAGCAGATCTTGCAGTGATATTTGGTATTTAGCTTTATTAAAATGAGTTACAGATCAAGTTTGAATTTTGTTAAGATACATTTATTTGTGACAGAATTAGAGCAGTTGTAATTAAAATTCAGCCGGTAGGGGACTATGGCATTGCTTTCAATGCTTCCATTACTTTTTCATAGTAGATATTGCTTTTTTGCGATCATTTGCTATACTACATGGGGTCATGCTATACTACAAGATCTTCATTTTCCTGAATGCTGCCTCACAATACAGGCTGGTAATATCTCCATAGAGTTTCCCAAACTGTATGGAGACCTAATCTTCATTATGAGTGCCGCCTCACAGTGTGGGCATGTAATAGTTTCATAGAGAGTTTTTAAACTGTATGGAGGCCTGGAGATCTTCATTATCCTGAGTGCTACCACACAGCATGTGCTGGTGATATTAGCATTGTTTTCTCAAACAGTATCGAGGCCTAGAGATCTTCATTATTCCGAATGCTACCACACAGTGTGGGCTGGTGACATTAAGATAGAGTTTTCAAACTGTATGGAGACCTAGAGATCTTCACTATCCTGATTGCCACCTCACATTGTGGGCTGGTGACATCGACATAGTTTTCAAACTAGACCTAGAGATCTTCATTATTCTTAGTGTGTCTCATAGTGTGAGCTGGTAACATCAACATAGAGTTTTCAAACTGTATGGAGGCCTAGAGATCTTTATAATATCCCGAATCCTAGCTCACAGTATGGGCTAGGATGTTTTCAAAATGCAAGGCAATATTATTTGGTACACTCAGTACAATAATATGGTAACATTACCATAGAGAGTTTTCAAACTGTATTGAGGACTAAAGATCTTCATTATCCTGAGTGCTGCTTCTCAGTGTGTGCTGGTAATATCACCATATAGTTATAGTTTTCAAACTGAATGGAGACTTAGAGATCCTCATTATACTGAGTGTGGCCTCATAGTGTGGGCTGGTAATATCACCATAGAGTTTTCAAATTGTATCTAGACCTAGAGACCTTCATTAACCTGAGTGCCGACTCATAGTGTGGGCTGGTACTATCACCATGGAGTTTTCAAACTGTATGGAGACTAGAGATCTTCATTATACTGCATACCGGCTCATAGTGTGGGCTGGTAATATTACCATAGAGAGTTTTCAAACTGTATTGAGGACTAAAGATCTTCATTATCCTGAGTGCTGCTTCTCAATGTGGGCTGGCAATATTACCATTTAGTTTTCAAACTGAACGGAGGCCTAGAGATCTTCATTATCCTGAGTGCAGTCTCATAGTGTTGGCTGGTAATATCACCATGGAGTTTTCAAACTGTATGGAGACTAGAGATCTTCATTATACTGCATACTGGCTCATAGTGTTGGCTGGTAATATCACCATGGAGTTTTTAAACTGTATGGAGACCTAGAGATCTTCATTATACTGAGTGCCGCCTCATAATGTGGGCTGGTGATATCATCATTGAGTTTTCAAACTGTATGGAGACCTGGAGGTCTTAATTATCCTGAGTGCTGTTTCTCAGTGTAGGCTGGTAATTTCAAACTGTATGGAGACCTAGAGATCTTCATTATTCTGAGTGCCGCCTCATATTGTGGGCTGGTAATATCACCATATAGTTTTCAAACTGTATGGAGACCTAGAGATCTTCATTATCCAGTGAGTCCTGGCTCACAGTATGGGCTGGGATGGTTTCAAACCTTAGACCTTATTATTTGGTACACTCAGTGCTACACATGGGCAAAACAAATATTTGTGCTAAATCACTTGTGTCGTTTTGTTATAAAATCATTTAACTATTTTCAAAAATTCTCCTAGAATGATTGTCAAGATCATCAAAGAGATAAATAAGTCGATGAGTATATAAATAAATAACAGTAACAGTAGATAATTATTGTAGTAGTAAATGTATAAACCAATTCCGCCTTTTAATGTTAATGGCTTGGTACTCAGGATTTCATTTTCACCCAGCCTTTCTCTTAGTTTCTTGCCAGTCTTTGTCTTTCTCTTTACTTTCCTTGTTAACGGGGTGCCTTCTTTTCTACTAACATTTTAAACTGAGTAGAGGAAAGTGGTGCGCCATTTTTTTCTAGCCAGTTTACCTGATATCTGTTCATCTCTCCTCTCAAAAGTGATCTCTGCTAGTGCTAAGTAATGTCTGCATTGTCTCTCTATAATAATATATAATGAATACATTAATATTAATATTAATTATTAATGATCATAACAACAATTATTGTAATACAAATGAAAAATAATAGAAATATTTTTTTCGTACTGAGTGCACTCTATTATTTAACCCATTCCTTCATATTGACACCTTTTGAGGCCTCTGTAAATGCTCTATTTATCACAATGGTTTAAGATCTACACATTTCTAAAATTTTCCTTTAGAACAACAATAACAATTACTGTAACGATGATACATAAGGTAAAATACCACTACTTTAATTGGGCTTTTTTAGCTGCTGGCATATAGCTTGATGTTTACCATTTATTACAACTGCCTTAAGGGGTTTATCCAAAGTGGATATGATATCCATATGACCAATCCTGTCAGACCGTTCATAGACATTCAACTTACTCCTCCCTAAAAAGTAGTAATAATAATAAAAATGATAATAATAATAGCTGCAATAATATATAACAATTGTAATTGTAATTAGTAATAATAATAATTATAATATAATGATAACAGTAATTATTAATTTAGTCAAGTCAAGTAAATTTTAAGAAAATAGGGTCAGGTTTACAACAAATAACATAAGCTCAGTAGAGCTTTTAACACAGACTATCAATCTAAATAAAGTGGCAAAATACTTGTCCCAAATTGGCATAAATAATCTAAGATACGTAATAGCAATTTAAGATGATAATCTAAGACGTAAATAATGCAAAATCAACTTAAAATAATTTTCAGACAAAATTCTTGCAAAAATAATTGAATTGATTATAATAGTAATAGGTGATGAAGATGATAATTATAATATTAATTAGTAATGATAATTGATAATAATACATGTAGTAATCATTAATAATAATGATAACGGTCAAACACTTTACCTGGTTTATTTTAAAACATTGCCCATAGCCTGATGTTTACCGTTGCCTGGCAGACCTCTCCATTTTTTGGAGTAGAACTGCTTTTTGTGTTTGCTCAAAGTGGATATGACCTCCATGTTTTCCTGGCATTACATACTCCATCAGTATTTTGTTTCAACTTCCTCCACCTACTGTATAGTTTTGATTTGTGCAGAAGTTATTGTCATCCTGCCTGTCTGCAAGTTCGTACAGATCAGACTGCCCCCACATGTGTTATGGCCGTATGTGTTTCATTGCACATGGCTCTGTATATTTTCATCATTGTTTGTGATGATTAATGTCAGTTTTTGCCATCAATGGGCTCACTGAACACTCGAGAGATAGGGGGATGGATGCAGAGAAGCCAGGGTGTGATGCCCTTGTCTTATTATGGATAGATTGAATTTCTCTGGTTCTTGTAGATGCCCATTATAAAGCACTGATTCATCAGATCTTGATTTGTAAAGTCTTACCTGAAGGTCCTAGTCCGATATGGCATCAAACCCAGGACCTCTGGTATTGGAATGAAGTATGTTAGCCACTTGACCTCATCCGCTGGTTATATACATGTATATACATAAAGTTTTTGGCATACAATTCTTCTTATATTCTGCTATACAGGAATGTGATAATGACAGCAGTTGCTATACATTTTGATTTTTGTGGAGCTTGTATTTTATATGTTTATTGGTGACTCATAAATCTGATACCATTATTGCGTAATGTACTGTCATATAACTCATATAAATTTGAAATTTTAACCTTTATCCTGCTAACTGCAACCTTATTTGTATTTGTAAACAGATTGGATCCAGATGAGATGCCAAGTAACTTGACTTCTCATCATGATCCAAACTGTTTCAAACTGGTTCAATATTTTCTCAAAAGATTGTTTGAATTGTAAGTTGTTAAAATTTCACTAGATCCAAATTTTATTTAACATTGTTTTTTCACAGCAGGGTTAGGGTTAAGATGCTATTCCTTTAAACTAATTTGTGGAGTTTTCATCTAAAATGCTGATATTGACACTTTGCTCCATAAATACGTCTTTCTGTACGAGCCATCAGCTTACGAAATTATATGAATATGACTCTGCCATGGCCAAAATTTAATTTGTTCTTAAGCCTTTATATAAATTGATCTTAATTAATATTCATGATGTCTTTATTTCTTACATGAATATTCATGGAGTAAAAACATACTAGTTTGTTTGGTTGGCAGTACATTACTGATATTTATTCTATTTTGGTTGGACAAGATGTTATTGAGAAAATTCTAAATTGCTACAGTATTACAATAATTATTACTTTTATAAATAGTTAATTACATTTTCAAATGGTATCATATGCTATGGATCACCTTAAGTCTATATGTTTTTGCTGTTGCTGTGTTCTGTGGCAGTATGTTTCTGTGTATGTTTCTGTGTATGTATGAGTATGTATGTTGGTATGTATATTGGAATGTATGTAGGAATGTATGTAGGAATGTTTGTTTATATTATAATATTTTAGCCCTTATCCTGCTATCAAAAATTAGTGTCTGTTTGATTTCTTTCCAGTTGCACTTACTTTCTAATTTTCTTCGGGCATTATTTTGTCAAGTGGCAAAAAGCTTGCATCTTGAGAGGTTGAGTTATTTAACTTCTTAAGTTTATTCTAGCTTGTTACAAATGAAAGTCAGGTCCAGGTTTGTAACCCTTTACTCCATAACTACACCTTTCTATGCCTTTTCAAACAGTGTAGACCCAGATCTGAGAGCTTATGTAGGAGCTGTTTGATCACAGTCTGCCCTGTTTGCTTATGACATAATAATGATCTGATTCTGCACTTTTGGCTTTGATTAGATATTCCGGTATTTATATTATCATTCTAAAAATATTCCAATATACATGATTTCATTTAACTTCTTACACAAACACATCTGGAGTACAGGGATAACCCATTCCCTCATATTGACGACTTTTGACGACTCTGTAGAAGTCACTTTGTGAAACCATGGTGATAAATAGAGCATTTGTTCATATAGGAGCAAATGCTCTATTTATCACAATCGGGTTTCAAACTACAAAATTATTTTTTCTCTAGTTTATTATTCTCTAGTTAAATTCCTTTTCTCTAGTTAATGCTTCTTTTCGGTCGATTTATTCAAAGAGGTTGTATCTAAAATTAGCTTATGAGGAAATGGGTTAATGGCAGGATAAGGGTTTAAATAAAATCTGGGTTTTCCCTAAAAAAAAATAATAAAAAATACAGAAAATCAAATAAAAAATTACAAAATCCTAAAATACAAAAAAAGGATAAAACCAAAACAACACAAAAAAAAGTTTATCATTTTTGTATCATGTTTGTGTGTATGTATGAGTGTATGTTGGTATGTATATTGAAATGTTTGTTTATATTATAATATTTTAACCCTTATCCTGCTATCAAAATTATTGTCTGTTTGATTTCTTTTCAATTGCACTTACTTTTTTAATTTTCTTTAGACTATTAATTTTGTCAAGTGGCAAAAAGCTTGCATCTTGATGAGTCTAAGGTTGAGTTAAATATTTAACTTCTCAAGTTTATTCTAGCTTGTTACAAGTCAGGTCCAGGTCCGTAACCCTTTACTCCATAACTACACCTTTCTATGCCTTTTCAAACAGTGTAGACCCAGATCTGAGAGCTTATGTAGGAGCTGGATGATCAGGGTCTGCCCTGTTTGCTTATGACATAATAATGATCTGATTCTGCACTTTTGGCTTTGATTAAATATTCCTCTGTTTATATGTTATTCTAAAAATATTCCAATATACATGATGTCATTACTTCTTGCATGAACATCTGGAGTACAGGGTTAATGGCAGGATAAGGGTTTAAAATAAAATCTGGGTTTTCCCTAAAAAAAAAAAAAAATTAATACAGAAAATCAAATAAAAACTACAATATCTTAAAATGCAAAAAAAAGTTAAAACCAAATAAACACAAAAAAAGGTTATCATTTTTGTATTTGATCGTTTTATCATCTTAGTTAACTCTTTGCATGTTGAGATTTTTTTTGTCTTCAGCAATTGTCCTCTGCTTCAATTTTTGCAATAACATTTCTCTCATTTCTTTGCAAAAATATCATCAGAGTGTCAAACAGTTTGGAACCCGATGAGTCGCTGCATTATGTGGTGTCTCATCTGGATCCAAACTGTTTGCATAGGTAATCACAGTTTCATTGCTAGCATGCAAAGAGTTAATGCCATATATTGTATGTATGCCATTCCTCAGTCAGCTTTGTTTTGTACAGTTAGCTTCATTTCGTAGCTTATTTTTGGCCATAGCTTTGGTAGTAGTCTTATCCAACATCTGCCATATGATGTAACCATCTCAAAGTCATTAGTTACTTGTGATAGCTTCATTAGAGCCAGCTGCATGAAACTTCTTGTCCTACTGGCTACGGCGTCAGCATTAAAGCAAATCATCTTTTGCCACAGGTCATTTCTTCAGAGGTAGAATGAATTAATTTCTAATACTGGACTTTACATAACTTTAATTTTTAGAACTAGAATCATCAAGCATCTATTACCTTAAGTCATTATCATTAATTTGTAATGCTTGACTTTCCATAACTCTAGAACGAGAATCGTCAATATTCTTTTGCCACTAGTCATTATCAATGAGCTTGTAATGCTCAACTTTACATAACTTCTCAAATGTTATCATCATCATAGTAATTTTCTAGTATCATCTTAGTCTTCACCCTTCTTACTAGTATTTATATAGAGTGGTCGATTTATATTAAGCCCAAGTTGGTCAAAAGTAAGCTACAGATTAAAGCAACTGTTGGGTGCATAGTATGCAGTTCATAACCCGCGTGGTTCATATGGTTCTGGTACTGAGGTCATTAACCTTTAGTCTGCTGAGCATTTTATTTTTTCACATGTTTTCACTGACTTCATTTCCAAAATTTAAGCTATAATGAGTTTGATATTGTGATTGCATTTAAATAGACACACAGTTTGTCTCCTAATGAGATGCCAAGTAATTCAAGAGTCTGATTAGCATTCAAACTGTTTGCAAAAGTAATCATGGGTCTGCCAGCCAGCAGCAGGCTAAAGGTTAATGATACTGGAGCAGCACCTGTTATGGTTGTAGAGGCCCACATACATGTGAGTGGCCGTCTCTGACACTGTTCTCCGATAAAGATCATCGGGTTTCCCATAGGGAGTTCTCAAGAATTAATATATTAGCCCTTTACCTCATAGAAACGCTTTTTCATGACTTGGAAACAGAGTAGAATCAAATCAGACTTCACCTGTTGGAGTCGTCTGATCAGAGTCTGCTTTAGTTTGCTAATGAGTTTATATATAAAGATCTGATACCACAGTGTCTGCCATAGTAAAACATTCTTTTGTTCAAAATTTCAAAATGCCATTATTAAAAACGAGCTTGTTATTAATATTTGTATTATTGCTTACTAAATATTCATGAGATAAAGGGTTAAGATCCTCTTGTATGATCTCGGTATTGATAAGTCTCAATATCATTGCATGCAGGAGATTTGTTTTTCAGGAGTTTCTATTTTCAGGTCAGGTCTATTTTCAGATTATAGCATAATACTGTTCAGGTTTGTCATGCAATAGCCAGTCAGCGATGGTAAATCCTCTACCTCTCCCTCGCCTATAGATTTGCACTCAGTCTGTCCATCTGTCAGTCTGTCTGTCGGTCCCACTTTGGTCTTTCTGAGTTTGTTTCTAAACCCTAGCAGATATTTAAGTAATATTTGGTATGCAGCTTTATTTAAATGAGTTACAGATCAAGTTTGAATTTTGTTACGCTACATACATTTCGGGTTTTCCGGAGGTTTTTTTTTCTAAATCCTAGCAGATACTGAAGTGATATTTGGTTCTTATGGAAGTTGTACACATGGTCTCTTAGAAGTGTATGTGCATAATATAATTCTTTTCAGTTTCTTACAATTCATACAGGAGTTATCTGACCCTTGAGTAGTACCTTATGTGTTGCTAGCCACTACAATTTGTTGTTTGAACTTCAACAGTTTTCATCATATTTCAATGAAAGTTGATACGCATTATATCTGTGAAGTATAGGTAGACTCTACATAAAGTTTTTCAATATCTCACATACAGAAGTTACCAGCCCTTGGATATGCAATGAAGGCTTGAGGGTTTTCATCACCTTTAGTGATAGTTGATGAGACACAGAGTAAAGCAAGAGTCTGATTAGCATGCAAACTGTTTGCAAAAGTAATCATGGGTCTGCCAGCCAGCAGCAGGCTATAGGTTAATGATGCTGGAGCAGCACCTGTTATGGTTGTAGAGGCCCACATACATGTGAGTGGCTGTCTCTGTTAATGATGCTGGAGCAGCACCTGTTATGGTTGTAGAGGCCCACATACATGTGAGTGGCTGTCTCTGTTAATGATGCTGGAGCAGCACCTGTTATGGTTGTAGAGGCCCACATACATGTGAGTGGCTGTCTGTTAATGATGCTGGAGCAGCACCTGTTATGGTTGTAGAGGCCCACATACATGTGAGTGGCTGTCTCTGTTAATGATGCTGGAGCAGCACCTGTTATGGTTGTAGAGGCCCACATACATGTGAGTGGCTGTCTCTGTTAATGATGCTGGAGCAGCACCTGTTATGGTTGTAGAGGCCCACATACATGTGAGTGGCTGTCTCTGTTAATGATGCTGGAGCAGCACCTGTTATGGTTGTAGAGGCCCACATACATGTGAGTGGCTGTCTCTGTTAATGATGCTGGAGCAGCACCTGTTATGGTTGTAGAGGCCCACATACATGTGAGTGGCTGTCTCTGTTAATGATGCTGGAGCAGCACCTGTTATGGTTGTAGAGGCCCACATACATGTGAGTGGCTGTCTCTGACACTGTTCTCCGATAAAGATCATCGGGTTACCCATAGGGAGTTCTCAAGAATTAATATATTAGCCCTTTACCTCATAGAAACACTTTTTCATGACTTGGAAACAGAGTAGAATCAAATCAGACTTCACCTGTTGGAGTCGTCTGATCAGAGTCTGCTTTAGTTTGCTAATGAGTTTATATATAAAGATCTGATACCACAGTGTCTGCCATAGTAAAACATTCTTTTGTTCAAAATGCCATTATTAAAAACGAGCTTGTTATTAATATTTGTATTATTGCTTACTAAATATTCATGAGATAAAGGGTTAAGATCCTCTTGTATGATCTCGGTATTGATAAGTCTCAATATCATTGCATGCAGGAGATTTGTTTTTCAGGAGTTTCTATCTTCAGGTCAGGTCTATTTTCAGATTATAGCATAATACTGTTCAGGTTTGTCATGCAATAGCCAGTCAGCGATGGTAAATCCTCTACCTCTCCCTCGCCTATAGATTTGCACTCAGTCTGTCCATCTGTCAGTCTGTCTGTCGGTCCCACTTTGGTCTTTCTGAGTTTGTTTCTAAACCCTAGCAGATATTTAAGTAATATTTGGTATGCAGCTTTATTTAAATGAGTTACAGATCAAGTTTGAATTTTGTTACGCTACATACATTTCGGGTTTTCCGGAGGTTTTTTTTTCTAAATCCTAGCAGATACTGAAGTGATATTTGGTTCTTATGGAAGTTGTACACATGGTCTCTTAGAAGTGTATGTGCATAATATAATTCTTTTCAGTTTCTTACAATTCATACAGGAGTTATCTGACCCTTGAGTAGTACCTTATGTGTTGCTAGCCACTACAATTTGTTGTTTGAACTTCAACAGTTTTCATCATATTTCAATGAAAGTTGATACGCATTATATCTGTGAAGTATAGGTAGACTCTACATAAAGTTTTTCAATATCTCACATACAGAAGTTACCAGCCCTTGGATATGCAATGAAGGCTTGAGGGTTTTCATCACCTTTAGTGATAGTTGATGAGACACAGAGTAAAGCAAGAGTCTGATTAGCATGCAAACTGTTTGCAAAAGTAATCATGGGTCTGCCAGCCAGCAGCAGGCTATAGGTTAATGATGCTGGAGCAGCACCTGTTATGGTTGTAGAGGCCCACATACATGTGAGTGGCTGTCTCTGTTAATGATGCTGGAGCAGCACCTGTTATGGTTGTAGAGGCCCACATACATGTGAGTGGCTGTCTCTGTTAATGATGCTGGAGCAGCACCTGTTATGGTTGTAGAGGCCCACATACATGTGAGTGGCTGTCTCTGTTAATGATGCTGGAGCAGCACCTGTTATGGTTGTAGATGCCCACATACATGTGAGTGGCTGTCTCTGTTAATGATGCTGGAGCAGCACCTGTTATGGTTGTAGAGGCCCACATACATGTGAGTGGCTGTCTCTGTTAATGATGCTGGAGCAGCACCTGTTATGGTTGTAGAGGCCCACATACATGTGAGTGGCTGTCTCTGTTAATGATGCTGGAGCAGCACCTGTTATGGTTGTAGAGGCCCACATACATGTGAGTGGCTGTCTCTGTTAATGATGCTGGAGCAGCACCTGTTATGGTTGTAGAGGCCCACATACATGTGAGTGGCTGTCTCTGTTAATGATGCTGGAGCAGCACCTGTTATGGTTGTAGAGGCCCACATACATGTGAGTGGCTGTCTCTGTTAATGATGCTGGAGCAGCACCTGTTATGGTTGTAGAGGCCCACATACATGTGAGTGGCTGTCTCTGTTAATGATGCTGGAGCAGCACCTGTTATGGTTGTAGAGGCCCACATACATGTGAGTGGCTGTCTCTGTTAATGATGCTGGAGCAGCACCTGTTATGGTTATAGAGGCCCACATACATGTGAGTGGCTGTCTCTGTTATTGATGCTGGAGCAGCACCTGTTATGGTTGTAGAGGCCCACATACATGTGAGTGGCTGTCTCTGACACTGTTCTCAGATAAAGATCATCGGGTTACCCATAGGGAGTTCTCAAGAATTAATATATTAGCCCTTTACCTCATAGAAACACTTTTTCATGACTTGGAAACAGAGTAGAATCAAATCAGACTTCACCTGTTGGAGTCGTCTGATCAGAGTCTGCTTAGTTTGCTTATAAGTTACTATATAAAGATCTTATTGTACAGTTTCTGTTTCTTCAGTAAAACATTCTTTCATTCAAAATGTCATTATTAAAAACGAGCTTGTTATTAATATTTGTATTATTGCTTACTAAATATTCATGAGATAAAGGGTTAAGATCCTCTTGTATGATCTTGGTATTGATCAGTCTCAATATCCTTGCATGCAGGAGATTTGTTTTTCAGGAGTTTCTATTTTCAGGTCAGGTCTATTTTCAGGTCATGGCATATTACTGTTTAAGTTCTTCCACAGCCAGTCTTCTGGTATTGCCCACATCACAGTCATGTGGCCATTCAGACATTGTTGACCTAGATTAGCCACCCTCGGGATCAGCATGTTTTCAAGCTTACCACTGTCACCTCCACAGAGGTTTGTCATGCTGTAGCCAGTCAGCGATGGTAAGCCCTCTTCCTGAAGTATGAGTTCTGTACTTATTGATGATGATGATACAATCTGATTGGCTGATTGTTTCTGTGACATATCTTCTGTAAGATTGGTCCGATTTCTATCAAACATGCTCACTACATGCAGGTGTATGTGATACCTCCTAGGCTGGGCCCTACCTCGACAGTAGTCTTGTTAACTCTTAAACGGTGAATAAATATGATTGTACAGTCATATTTAGTCACAGGCATAAGACTACTTATCTGCAGATTGAATTTATCAGAACACGTAATTATTATAACAGATTTATTTTATATTTGTACCATATGTTTTGCTGTCATTCGTCAAAATAGGAATTAATGCATTATTATCCAGATTATCCATTGGTTATTACATTGGCTAAACTTGGTCTTTGTTCATTGGGGGGGGGGGGGGGGGGGGGAGGGGGAATTTGGGGTGGGGGGGGAGGGGTGGGGGGATGGGGGGTGGGGGAGGGGTTGGGTGGGGTGGGGTTGTGGGTGGGAAGGGGTGGGATGGAGAGGGAGGTGGGTAGTAGTGGTAGGTAGGTAGGTAGTAGTAGTGTAGCAGTAGGGCTAGATGTAGTTAGGAGTAGTTGGTAGTGGTAGTAGTAGTAGTAGTAGACCTATGTGTAGTAGTAGGAGTATTAGTAGTAGATCTAGGTGTAGTAGCAGGATAGTATTAGTAGTAGATCGTAGGTGTAGTAGCAGGATAGTATTAGCTGTAGATCTGGAATTATAAGTAGATCTGGATGTAGCAGTAGGATAGTATTAGTAGTAGATCTAGGTATAGTAGGAGGATAGTATTAGTAGTAGGTCTAGGTATATGTAGTAGTAGATCTAGGTGTAGTAGCAGGATAGTATTAGTAGTAGATCTAGGTATAGTAGGAGGATAGTATTAGTAGTAGATCTAGGTATAGTAGGAGGATAGTATTAGTAGTAGGTCTAGGTACATGTAGTAGTAGGTCTAGGTACATGTAGTAGTAGGTCTAGGTGTAGTAGCAGGATAGTATTAGTAGTAGGTCTAGGTACATGTAGTAGTAGATCTAGGTATAGCAGTAGGATAGTATTAGTAGTAGATCTAGGTATAGTAGGAGGATAGTATTAGTAGTAGGTCTAGGTACATGTAGTAGTAGGTCTAGGTACATGTAGTAGTAGGTCTAGGTGTAGTAGCAGGATAGTATTAGTAGTAGGTCTAGGTGTAGTCTAGGTGTAGTAGCAGGATAATATTAGTAGTAGGTCTAGGTACATGTAGTAGTAGATCTAGGTATAGCAGTAGGATAGTATTAGTAGTAGATCTAGGTATAGTAGGAGGATAGTATTAGAAGTTTTGGGTACATGTAGTAGTAAATCTAGGTGTAGTAGCAGGATAGTATTAATAGTAGGTCTAGGTGTAGTCTAGGTGTAGTAGCAGGATAGTATTAATAGTAGGTCTAGGTGTAGTCTAGGTGTAGTAGCAGGATAGTATTAGTAGTAGGTCTATGTGTAGTAGTAGATCTAAGTGTAATAGTAGATCTAGGTGTAGTAGTAGACCTAGGTGTAGTAGTAGGTCTAGATATAGTTGTAGGTCTAGATATAGATTTAGTAGTAAGTCTAGATGTACAGAACAACCTCTCTATAACGGTCACTAAATTGTGTTAATTAGTTAGTATTTAGGGCAGGTGGCTACTTAACCCTTTCCCTCATAGAAACATGTTTTCATGCATTTGCAAACAGAGTAGACCCAGATCAGACGGCTCCTAGAGGAGCAGTCTGATCAGGGTCTGCTCTGTTTGCTAATAGAAGTTGATAGATCTATTCCTTTACTTCCTAAAATGGCTATAATGTTCCACCTTCCACGTTTTATTATGACTATTTTGTACATGAATATTCAGTAAGTATTGAAATTTATAATATACATAGAACAGGGAAAGGGTTAAAGCAAGGTGATAGTAAAACAGAACACTCTATAGGAGCAATCTGTTTTACTTTCACCTTGCTTTTAGCAGCCACCTAACCTATAACACTAAATGCTTGATGTACTTTAGTGGCTGTTATAGAGAGGGTTTACTGTAGTAGAATGATAGTAGTAGTAGTAGATCTAGATGAAGTAGTAGTAGTAGTTGTTGTAGTAGTAATAGTAGAGTAGTAGTACTAAGTGGCAGTACTGATGGTAGGTATTGTTGGTAGGTATATTAGTAGTAGTCGTAGTAGCTTCAGTAGTAATAGTTGTAGTAGTAGTAGTAGTAGCTGCAGTAGTAGTAATAGTAGTAGTAGTAGCACTATTAGTGGTGGCAGTAGCATCAGTTATAGTAGTATAATATTAGCTGCACCAGGAGTAGTAGTATTAGTTATAGTAGCAGTAATTATAGCAGTAGTTAGTAGAAGTAGTATTTGTGGTAGCAGCTGTTGTTAACCCATTACCTCATAGGCTATTTTTAGATCCTGCCTCTTTGAATAAATTTACCAGAAAGGAGCCTTAACTAGAGAAAGGAAAATTTTAGAATTTTGTAGTTATGAAATGAAACCATTGTGATAAATAAAGCATTTGCTCCATAGGAGCAAATGCTCTATTTATCACAATGATTTCGAAATGTGGCTTTTACAGAGGCGTCAATGGGTTAATGGCATAGTTTTAGTAGTGGCTAGGAGCAGTATTATTAGTTGCAAGTATTAGTTGAAAGAAGTTTTGGTCATAGCTGTAATAGTTTTAGCTAGTTGAACATGTCAGTACTTTTTAATAATTTTATTATAGTATATTCATTGTATTTCCACCAACAGTAAAACAACTCAATAGAAATTCTCGTAATGAAGAATTGGGAATTTCTTAGGCAGATTGCTGCATAATGCAGTGTGACACACCATGCATTAAGTTGCCACCTGTCGTTAAAGACTGATAATGATACTTGTTTTATTGTTGGAAATATTGGGATTTTACTGTATATAGCTATTTATCAGTTATTATGTGGTAATATTTCATTGTTGTAATCTAAACCCTTCGCTCACTGAATTTTAAAATACATTTCTTCTTCTTTACACATACCTTGTTGTATAATTACATATATCTTCACTGTGTACAAGTATTTCACTGTGCAATCACTGCTGTAGAGTGCACTGGTTGCACAATCAACTTGTAAATAGTGCAGACCCTGATGAGACAGCTCCCACAGGAGTCTTCTGGGTCTTCACTATTTACAGGTACGAATATTGACGCGAATAGCAAGCCAAGGGTTAATCCTCATTCCACCATGACCTGAGTGGCATTG
Source organism: Azorinus chamasolen (assembly GCA_963576725.1). Taxonomy (NCBI): domain Eukaryota; kingdom Metazoa; phylum Mollusca; class Bivalvia; order Cardiida; family Solecurtidae; genus Azorinus; species Azorinus chamasolen. The sequence goes on from OY755250.1 coordinate 62,251,914, forward strand.
CAAACAGCTTAGATCCAGATGTGAGGCAAAGTTACTCAGCATCTCATCAGGTTACCAGCTGTTTGACACTTGGTCAGTTGTTTGTCAAAAGCTTGACCAACTCAGAGGCAGAGCTACAGATAAAGGTGGGTACCCAAATACTAAAATCGTCATTTCTCCACCAAACCCTATACTGTGACCACTCTTTAGAATCGTCTCTTCTAGATGATTCTGAACAGTAGTCACAGTGCAGTTGGTGGAGAAGTTAGGAACTATTGTTGAAAATATTTAAATTTACGCATTTTATCTGTTGCTCTGAAGAAGAAGTGTTCATGAAACTTAGTCAGAATCATTGCCTGTATAAAACTTTGGACGAGTTTGAAAATGGGTCATGTGCGGTCTAAAACTAGGTCACTAGGTCAAATAGTAGAAAAATCTTGTGAACACTCTAGAGGTCACATTTTTAGCCAAATCTTCATGAAACTTCATCAGAATGATTGCTTTGATAAAATCTAGGAGGAGTTCGAAAGTGGGTCACGAGGGGTAAAAAATAAGTCACTAGATTAAACAGTAGAAAAGCCTTGTGAACATTCTAGTGTCATGTTTTTTGTCCAATCTTCATGAAACTTTGTCAGAATGATTGTCTTGATAAAATCTCGCACAAGATCGAAAATTGGTCACGGGGTCAAAAACTAGGTCACTAGCTCATATAAGAAAACCTTGTGAACACTCTAGAGGTCACATTTTTAGCCCAATCTTCATTGGTCAGAATGATTGTCTTGATTAAATCAATATTCTAAATCTTTGAAACTCTTGTTCTACAGAACCACTGCTTATGATCCACTATCAACATTGTTCAAATATTGTCCCTTATGTCAATTTTGGCCCCATCTTTGGGTCATCCAGCTATAATTCTAAATCTATAGTAATCAGGTGAGCGATTAAGGGCCATCTTGGCCCTCTTGTTTATCTAAGGGGTGCCTTGCCTAAATTTTCAATTTCGTTTTGTTAAATATTGAAATTCCTAGACCTATCAGCGAACAGTGTAGACTCTGATCAAACGCTGCAATATGGGGCGTCTGATCAGAGTCTACACTGTTTTCCCACGTGCCATATAGGGGATCGTGGGAGCAAATGGGCTAAAATCACAGGGTCTGGTCAGGTTCTGCACTGTTTGCCACCTGTTACAGCTTGTTCTGTTTTGCTGATGTGTATGACACTAGCACCTGACTGAAAGATAATTTATACCTGTGCTCCATGAAAATTCATGTAAGAAATAATGACATGAATATTGATCAGTTTATTCTTTTATAATGGCACATAAACACAGGAAATTTTGTCAATGGCAGAATAACTATTATAGAATCAAATCTATATTATGTCATGAGCAAACAGAGTAGATGTTGAACAGACGGCTCCTATAGGAGCTGTCTGATCTAGGTTTGCTCCTTTTGCAGAGGCAAAGAATGGCGTACGTATTCATGGAGTAACGGGTTAAACATAGTGGTTGATCTGCTTTAACACAGAGCAGTCCCCCATGGTTTATACTGCTGATTTGGAAACAAACATCAAATTGGTGTAGAATAATGAAACCTTTATGCCCTTTTTGTTTTCATAACACATAAGAGTTTCTGTGAGACACCAATTTGATTAACAGTGATTGTAGTATTTCAGTAAATGGTTAAGAAAGCCATGGGTGAATCAAATATTTGCAAATAATTTGGATCTGAATGAGTCTGATTATACTTTGCATGGGTATTATATGCTGTGGATCCAAATGAGATGCTTTGGATCTGAGATAGATGCTGTGGATCTGGATGAGATGTTTAGGATCCAAATAAGATGCTTTGGATGAATCTGGATGAGATGCTTTGGATCTAGACGATGTTGTGAATCTGGATGAGATGTTTTTGATCTCAATGAGATGCTTTGGATTTGGATGAGGTGCTTAGTATCTGGATGAGATATGGATCTGGATGAGTGTGGATCTGGATGTGATGTGGATCTGGATGAGATGCTTTGGATCTGGAGTAGATGATGTGGATCTGGATTAGAAGCGTTGGATGCTGTGCTGTGCTACTCCAAACTGACACACTGACTGTATTTCATATTAAATTGGAGAAAAGGTAATCAAAACCCATTAACCCTTTCCCGTGTAGGCTATTTTTAGATCCAACCTCTTTGAACAAATCTACCGAAAATGAGCATTTATAGAATGGGCGTCTTTTGTGGGTTATCTCCCCAAATTCAATTTATAGGTGGCGCTCGCACCGAGTAGGTCCTCATCCGGATAACTTCTGATTTTATTGATTGCCATTGTATGTGTTTACTGAATTTAATCGTGATAATATTGATCAAAAAATGATTAAAATCATGTAGATGAAATGAAAATTCCTTACATTTTGAACATAAATATTGTTCTTTCAACCATTTTGCACAAACAGAGAAAGAGAGGGGGGGGACATTACACTTTCAGGACCGGTCATAACACGTCCCCTGTCATAATGTAAACTCTAACTTCAATGATATTGTGTATATGCCCTTGACAGTTGTTTGTTCGATATAGTTTTAATTTTAATATTTCTTCCTTTTATTCCATTTGAGAGTCCATTCTTACTTTAATTATTGCAAGTAAAAGTTTGCCTTTGCATACAGGGTAGACCCAGATCAGATGGCTCCTGTACAGTGTAGGGGCTTTCTGATCAGGGTCTGCTCCATAGTTCTATAGTTCCTACTTTCGCAAAACATTCATGTGTTAATCTGCCATTTTTTTTTTTTTTATCTAATTAATATTCACGATGCCACCATTTCTTACATGACATGGAGTAAATGGTTAACACGTTCAAGCAGTTTGATCCAGATCAAAATGTAAAAATAAGTTTAATAACTGATTAGAATTCACACTTTTTGACCAAACACTGTGCTTTTGTTGTGTTCCGAGTATAGTTTTTATTTATATCAGAAATCACCTCAGATATCAAATAAAATTAAAATATTTAACCCTTACAAAATGTAGGAAACCAGTCTATAAGACATCAGCTAATTGTAATGGCCGTGACGAGTGTTTAATCGATTTTTAGAGGTTTTCTCATCAGCGTCTGCAATGTTTTATTTTATTTTTGCAAACATCATTCGGTTGCACCACTGTAGGTTAAAATTAAACTCTTTCAGTCAGAAATTTAACAACCTCAATTAAAAATTAAGTCTTCAAGACATTGAACTTCTCTTGCAAATTTCTGACTGAATAAAACGGTATGGACCCATTTAAGACGTTTCTTTATTAAAAACAGAACAGACGATTAGTATTCTTACTAGTGACACTCATTTATTCAACTGCCTCTGATCAGTATCGAATATGCATTGTTTGTTTCTTCTTTTTGTATGGTCTTTAACTTTATAAATATTTGGTTTTACTTATGCAATTAAAGTTTGATTTTCCAATTTTAACAAATTTGTTTTTTTTAGTTGTGATATATGTCAAGTAGATACCACTGTTCCCTGATTGATTGGATATCCGGTTTAGCCCCTTTATTCTCGTGATTGCATAATAAACAAGACTCTCCCTCCCAAAAAAGTTTATAACTTTTCGATTTTATTAACCCTTCACTCTATGAATATAAATGTAAGAAATAATGTGATCGTGAATATCAATTAAACTATTTTTATAATGATATATTAATACAGGAATTTCGGGGTATAGCAGAAACTGTGGAATCATATCTATATTTATCATAAGCAAACCGAGCAGATCCTGATTAGACAGTTCCTAGAGGATCTGTCTGATCGGGGTCTACTCTGTTTACAAAGGCATTGAAAGGCATATTATAATAAAGACATTTTAACATTTAACTAGCAGTCTGAAATGTAGCCATGTATTTCTGTCGGTTTCTCAGGTTTAGGGTAAACGTATCATTTATCCACATTTTTTAAAAAGAAACATGCAAAATAAAACAAAAATAAAATTTCAAAATGCAATCAATATATTTCCACATGCTTTGTTATTCTCGATTAAACAAAAATTGTGTAATCAAAGTGAAAACCGTCAATAATGGATAACAAAAGTGTAACAAAGGACTAGAGACTTATACATGTATGTTTCAGAAAGGACCTACTCCGTGGCAGCGCCACCTGGTTGGACAGGGGCAGATAACCGACAAAAGGCCCGCATTGTATAGTGTTGAAACCATTGTGAAAAATAGAGCATTTGCTCCATAGGACCAAATGCTCCATTTATCACAATGGTTGCACTAAGTGACTTTTACAGAAGCCTCAAAAGGCGCCTATATGCAGGAATGGGTTAATACACATTTTTTCTGGCAATAAAATCTGCAGAGTCCGGAGGGACTTTTGTTGGCCCGAGCCCATAGGGCGAGGGCAAGAGCATTTCCAAGGGACACTGCAGATGTTATTGCCCGAAAACGAACTTGTATTAACGCTTTTCTTGCATAAACCCATTTTCTGCTTTCCTGCATCAATTTATTTCTTCCAAATACAAGCAAAACTATACACTTGTTTGACACTTCCGTTCGTTCGATTTATGCAGTCTCCGGGCCACTCTTTTCTTTCTGACGTCTTTCCACGATTGTATCAAGTACCGTTTACACGGCATTTCATTTAATATGTCTATCACTAAAAGCAGTTCATTGTCAGTGCCCCTGAAATACTCACACCGTTCATCTAGATTAGGCCAAAACGCTGTGGCGTTGGCGTCCATTGTTTACATTAGGCCCCGAATAGGTATAATTAAAACCGGTCAACAACAGCACGTGAGCACGAGAATCGCCTTGTTAATACATGGTTTAGCGGGACTACAACAGCACGTTTTGTGCAAGAGTATGCATTGGTGTCCTGAAAGGCAAGCATTGAAAACCTTAATTAGTTGACTCCTGGAGGAGCCCTCTAATCAGGGTCTTCACTGTTTACCTAACTAAATTTTCAAAGAAGCATTTTGGAAATAATATTGGATTGGTACTAAGGCATACTGTATTAATTGTAATCAATTCTCCTGTGGACTCTTTGTTTAACTCTTTGTATACGGGACAGACAGACATTGTTTTTGTGAGCAGCGACTGTCTGTCTGTCTGTCTGTCCACTCTCACAATTGATATTACATTATGGACTATAAGATCAAAAGATATCTTGTTCTTCCTTTCCTTGTTGGTCTATTTTTTGACTGCTGTAAATGACACTGTCTATTTTGAGCAGACTGGACCAGATCCTGGTACTCCAAATTCTCTAGTTTGGGATAATGCAGACTGGACCAGACCCTGGTACTCACAAGTTCTCTGGTTTGAGATCATACTGGCTGAACTAGATCTTTGTTCACCAATGTTACCAGCTAGGCTTGCATAACAAGAGTGCCTTTGCTTTTGGAGGTCTAGTTTGTGCAGAGGGAGTTGACATTAACCCAAGATGTCGCCATGTCGAAGATAGTTGATCAATGCCAAATTTCTGTTCTCATAATTACAGCTGTCAGAGAGCCATCTGACATTAAGCATAGGTCCAGTAGTTAGGGTCACAGACTGTCGATCCTACTGCCTTACACTGGCAGACATGATCGTGTGGTTAACATGCTCGACTACAATACTAGGGGTCCCCGGTTCAATCCCCGACCAAGTCTTTCCTACGAGACTATAAACTGAGGTTTGATGTATCAGTGCTTTACACTGGGCATCAAAAAGAGCCAGAGAACCTCTTGTAGATAATGAGAGTAGGGCATCGTACCTGGGTTTGTATCTTCTCTCCTTGGCGACCAGTTAGCCCATAGTGAGAAGAAACGGATGTTAATCAACACAAACACACTGCCTTACACAGCTATGTGTTACATCCAACTGCTGGAAATTTCTGAATACCAGTTTACAAAAACTCCTGAGTTTACGATTGGTAAGCTTTTGAGCTTGCTAAAATCGTCCTATCAGATTTAAGCAACCTCTTTTGGAATGAGTAGTTGTTACCATCCATCACTGATAAGGGACTTGATCTTTGACAGAGTTTGTACATCTGGCTTTTGTATTTGCCAACAGTGTAGACCCAGATCAGGGAACTCTCTGATGAGCCCTCTGGTCAGGGTCTGCACTGTTTGCCGTGGAACATTCAAACAGTGTGGACCCAGATCAGAGGGCTCCTAGATGAGCTCTCTGATCAGGGTCTGCACTGTTTGCCGTGGAACATTCAAACAGTGTGGACCCAGATCAGAGGGCTCCTAGATGAGCTCTCTGATCAGGGTCTGCACTGTTTGCCATGGCAGGGGAGGGGTGGGTGGGGAAGGGAGGGTTTGGAGGGGGCTTGGGAGAGGGGTTGGGGATTGGGGCGTAGTTTTAGTTTTGCAGTAGCAATAGTAGTAGTAGTACTAGTGTCACAGTAGTAGTAGCAGTAATAGTAGTAGTTGTAGTAGAAATAGTAGTACTAGTATAGTTAAACCCCTCTAAACAGGAATTTAAGTGAAGATTTTGGATATTTTTATACTCCCCAAATCCTCTTTGGGGGGCATATAGTCGCTGCATTGTCTGTACGTCTGTCCATTTGTCCATCCATCGTAACTTTGTCCAGAGCATACCACAAAAACTGTGATAGATATCAACATGAAACATTATAGGTATATTGATCTCGATAAGGAGAAGTTCTGTGCACAAGAACCATCACTCTGTTTTGCATAGTTCAGGAGTTATTGACCTTTGTTATTGCTCTTACTTCAAAAATTGTCTGGAGGGTAACATAAAAACTATAATAGGTATGAACATGAAACTTCATAGGTAGATAGATCTACCAAAAATCCCTTTTAGGAGCATCCATCAGTTAAATCTACTGATTCTCTTGTTAGACAGGTGGCTACTAAAGGCAGGGTGAAAGTCATGCAAAAAGCTCCTTGGGGAATTTTATATATGACTTTCACTCTGCATTAAGCTGCCATCTGTCTCCAAGTCGGTAATTTATATTAAATTTAATGTCTGGTTTAAAGGGGTTTTAGTGTATTATTATTGGTAGTAGTATTAGTAGCGGTAGCAGCAGCAGTAGTAGTAGTATTAGTAGTAGCAGCAGCAGCAGCAGTAGTAGTAATAGTTATAGTAGTAGTAATAGTAGTGGTGGAAGTAGTATCAGTAGTAGTAGCAGCAGCAGCAGTAGTAGTAGTAGTAGCAGCAGCAGTAGTAGTAGAAGCAGTGGAAGTAGTGGTAGTAGTAATAGCAGTAGTAGTATAGTAGTAGCAGCGGTAGTAGAAGCAGCAGCAGCAGTAGTAGTAGTAGCAGCGGTAGTAGTAGCAGCAGTAGTAGTAGTAGCAGCGGTAGTAGTAGTAGCAGCGGTAGTAGTAGCAGCAGCAGTAGTAGTAGTAGCAGCGGTAGTAGTAGCAGCAGCAGTAGTAGTAGCAGCGCTAGAAGTAGTAGTAGCAGGAGCAGTAGTAGTTGTGTAGTAGTAGCGCCAGTGGTAGGAGTAGTAGTAGTATAGTAGTAGTAGTAGTAGCAGCAGTGGTAACAGTAGTAGTAGCAGTAGTAGTAGCAGCAGCAGTAGTAGTAGCTTAGGAGTAGCAGCAGTAATAGTAGTAGCAGCGGTAGTAGTAGTAGCAGCAGTGTTAGCAGTAGTGGTAGTAGTAGCAGCAGTGGTAGTAGTAGTAGTAGCAGTAGTAGTAGCAGTGGTAGCTGCAGTGGTAGTAGTAGCAGCAGTAGTAGTAGCAGCAGTGCTAGTAGTAGTAGCAGCTGTGGTAGTAGTAGTAGAAGTAGCAGCAGTAGTAGCAGTAGCAACAGTGGTAGTAGTAGTAGTAGTAGCAGTGCTAGTAGTAGTAGTAGCAGCAGCAGTAGTAGTAGCTTAGCAGTGCTAGTAGTAGTAGTAGCAGCAGCAGTAGTAGTAGCTTAGAAGTAGCAGCAGCAGTAACAGCAGCAGTAATAGTAGTAGCAGCAGTAGTAGTAGTAGCAGCAGACTGGTAGTAGTAGTAGTAGAAGTAGTAGTAGTAACAGTAGTGGTGGTATAAGTATCAGTAGTGGTGGTAGTATCATCAGTAGTAGTAGTAGTAGCAGTGGTAGTAGTAGTAGTAGTAGTAAAAGTAGTGGTAGTATTAGTATCAGTAGTTGTAGAAGTAGTCGTAGTAGGGGTGATGGTAATAGACAGTAGTAGTAGTAATAGAGGAAGTAGTACATGTAGTTATTAGTTGTAGTAGTAGTACTTGATCTTTGGCAGACTTTGTACATGTATGTCATGCTTTTGTTTTTGCAAACAGTGCAGACCCAGATAAGGGTTCTAAAGAGTGAGCCCTCTGATCAGGATTTACACTGTTTGCCATGGTAGGGGAGGGGGGAGGTGTTTGGGGGGGGGGGGGGATTTCGGGAGTAGTATAGTGGTAGTAATAGTGTAGCAGTATAGTAGTAGTAGTAGGAATAGTAGTAGTAGAAGTTGTGATAGTAGTATCAGTAGTAGTAGGGGTGGTGGTATTTGACAGTAGTTGTAGTATCAGTAGTGGTAGTATTACATGATTGTAGTATCAGTAGTAGTAGTAGTAGTAATAGAGGAAGTAGTACATCGTCGGTGTAATTCCATAAGGGCGTAACTGCAGCTTGTACAAGCTGCAGTTACGCCCTTATGGAATTACACCGACGACATGTAGTTATTAGTTGTAGTAGTCGTACTTGATCTTTGGCAGACTTTGTACATGTGTGTCATGCTTTTGTTTTGCAAACAGTGCAGACCCAGATCAGGGGGCTAAAAAGTTAGCACTCTGATCAAGACATGCACTGTTTGCCATGGAATATGCAGACAGTGTGGACCCAGATCAGAGAGCTCCTAGATGAGCTCTCTGATCAGGATCTACACTTTTTGCCATAATATTTGCAAACGGTGTGGACCCAGATCAGAGGGCTCCTTGATTAGCTCTCTGATCAGGGTCTTCACTGTTTGCAATGGTAGGGGAGGAGGGAGGAGGTGTTGGGAGTGGAGGGGATTGTTGAGTAGTATAGTGGTAGTAATAGTGAGCAGTAACAGTAATAATAGTTGTAGTAGTAGTAGAAATAGTAGTAGTAGTAATAGTAGTAGCAATAGTAGTAGCATAAGTTATAGTAGTAGCAATAGTAGTATATGTAGTAGTAGTAGCAATAGTTGTAGTTGTAGTAGTAGTAGCAATAGTAGTATTTGTATTGGTAGTAGTAATAATAGTAGTTGTAGTAGTAGTAGTAAAAGTAGTAGTTGTAGTAGCAATAGTTGTAGTAGTAGTTTAGTAAGTAGTAGTAGTAGTAGAAGAAGTAGTAGTAGTAGTAGTAGTAGTAGTAGTAGTATGTAGTAGGTAGTATGTAGTAGTTAGTAGTAGAAGAAGTAGTAGTAGTAGTAGAAGTAGTAGTAGTAGTAGTAGTAGTAGTATGTAGTAGGTAGTATGTAGTAGTTAGTAGTATGTAGTAGTAGTTTAGTAAGTAGTTGTTAGTAGTATGTAGTAGTAGTTAATAGTAGTAGTAGTAGTAGTTTAGTTAGTAGTAGTAGTTTGTAGTAGTAGTAGTAGTGGTAGTTTAGTTAGTAGTAGTAGTAGTAGTAGTTGTAGTAGTTGGTAGTAGTAGTTAGTAGTAGTAGTAGTAGTAGTAGTTTATTTAGTAGTAGTAGTTAGTAGTAGTAGTAGTTTAGTTAGTAATAGTAGTTTAGTTAGTAGTAGTTACAAGTAGTAGTAGTAGTAGTAGTAGTAGTAGTAGTTGTAGTAGTATAGTAGTAGTAGTAGTAGTAGTAGTAGTAGTTAGTAGTAGTTGTAGTAGTAGAAGTAGTATAGTAGTAGTAGTTTAGTTAGTAGTAGTAGAAGTTTAGTAAGTAGTAGTTTAGTTATTAGTAGTAGTAATAGTTAGTAGTAGTAGTTTAGTTAGTAGTAGTTTAGTTAGTTAAGTAGTAGTTTAGTTAGTAGTAGTAGTTTAGTTAGTAGTAGTAGAAGTTTAGTAAGTAGTAGTTTAGTTATTAGTAGTAGTAATAGTTAGTAGTAGTAGTTTAGTTAGTAGTAGTTTAGTTAGTTAAGTAGTAGTAATAGTTAGTAGTAGTAGTTTAGTTAGTAGTAGTTTAGTTAGTTAAGTAGTAGTTTAGTTAGTTAAGTAGTAGTTTAGTTAGTTAAGTAGTAGTTTAGTTAGTAGTAGTAGTAGTAGTAGTAGTTTTGTTAGTAGTAGTTTAGTTAGTAGTAGTAGTTATAGTATCAGAAGTGGTAGTTATAAGTAGTATCAGCAGCAGCAGAAGTAGTAACAGTTGTAATAATACCAATAGTAATAGTAGTAGTAGTACTTGTGGTAGTGGTGTAGTAGTAGCAGGGATAGCAGTAGTATTTGCAGTGGTATGAGTGCTGGCTAAAAGTAGTAATACTGAAATTTGAAATGTAACGGCAGTAAGGAATTCAGATCTGCAGCACATAACCAAATAGTGCAGACTATAATCAGCTCCTGTAGGAACCATCTGATCCAGATCTTCTCTATTTGCAAATGCATTTAAGGGCATATCTATGATGTAAAGTGTTCAAATGTAGCTGATTAGGGTCTGCAAATATGTGAAAAATGTTTATATGAAGGAATGGGTTAAATCTGATTCTACACTTTCTGTCATGGTCAAACATAGTAGACAGAGATCAGGCGGTTCCTACAGGAGCCATCTGATCAGGGTCTGCTCTATTTGCTTATGGCATGATATAGATCTGATTCTACAGTTTTAGTCAAAAAGTCCTTCAACAATTTGACATATGAAAATTCAGCTAATGAATATTCATGATGTGACAGTCTTTCTTTTTGTTGGCTCACCTGGCACGATGTGCCAAGATGAGCTATTGTGATCACCCTGTGTCTGTTGTCTGTAATGCATCTTCTGTCGTCAACTTTTTTCTTAAAATAACATCTCCTAAACTACTTGCTGAACTTTTACCAAACTTTGCGGGAATGTTTCTTGGGTCAACCTCTTCCGTAGTTGAACAAAGAATTTGATCCCATGCAGAACTCTGGTTGCCATAGCAACCAATGTCCAAAAAGAAATGAAAACGCTAAAAATCTACTTGCCAAAAACTGTCAGGCCTAGGGCTACCAAATTTGGTACGTAGAATCATCTAGTTTAAGTTAGATTATTCAAATTTTGTCCCAGGGGTCAATATTGGCACAACCCTGGAGGTTACAAGGTTTACATTGTATTATAATTATAGTAATAAAAATAATGCCCCTGGGTCAAAGACAGACACAACCTGGGTGTCACATACTTGGTGTGAAGCATCAGCTGGCAGATCTTTACCAAGATTGTTCAAATTTTGTCCCTGTAATTGTCCTTATCTGGGGATCACAAGTTTTACATATAATTATATAGTAAAAACTTTAAAAATCTTCTTAACGGAAAAGCTTACAGCTGTGATATTTGGTATGAAGTATCATCTGGTGAACTTTTACTACGATTGTTCAGATTATATCCCAGCGGTCAAACACAGCCAGGCCCTGGTGGTCACATGTTTTACATAGGAGTCTATAGTAAAAACCTTTAAAAACTCTTATCATCTGAAAGTTTCACCAAAAAGCTTAGAGCTGTAATATTTGGTATATAACATTATCTGGTGGACTGGACCTTTACCAAGATTATTCAAATGTTGCCCCTTGGGAAAAAATTGCCCTCACCCTGGGGGTCACATCTTTTGCATAGGATTCTTTGGTCATAAATGAGATGTGCACTGGATGGCATCAATACTGGTCAGTGCGATTTTGCTACTTGTGTAGTGCAGATGTTTATCTCTGTGCGTGGTAGCTGACCGCATGGCGGACAGTCATTTTCTTAGCGATTTTTTTTAGCTCACCAGAGCACAAAGTGCTCAGGGTGAGCTTTTGTGATCGCCTGATGTCCGTCGTCCGTCGGTGTGCGTCGTGCGTCGTCCGTCGTTCGTCGTCAACAATTTGAACCTTTAAAGTTCTTCTCCTCTGAATCTACAGGGGTCTCAGCTTTCATCTTTGGCACATAGCATCATATGTAGGTCCTCTACAAAAGTTATATAAATTATACCCCTGGGGTCAAAATTGGCCCTGCCCCAGGGTTTTTCAGTTTTCAATAGAAACATATAGTGAAAACTTTGAACATCATCTCCTCTAAAACTAGAAGGTCCTCAGCTTTCATATTTGGCACATAACTTTAACTTCAGGACTTCTACAAAAGTTACATAAATTATGCCCCTAGGGTCAAAATTGGCCCCACCCCGGGGATTTCCAGTTTTTTGAAGCTGACTACTTAAACAGCCCATGGGATCACCAGTTATGCATAGGAAAAACTTTAAAAATATTCTTGTCAGAAACTACATGTCCAAGAGCTTAGATATTTGGTGTATAGATTTACTTAGCATAACTTTATGAGTTTTATAAGTATCATAGTTCTGGGGTTAAAAATGGCCCTGCCCTGTGTGTATATACTTCTTTACACCAGAAATTACATTCTAAAGGTTGTTCCTTAATATCACTCTTAGCTGAGACCATAGGTCAGTGGGTCAGTTCTTATATAATCACCCTTAGCCTGATCAGTAGAGTAGAAATTGTGTTTAGACAAATAACACACACTCATTTAAGATTGAGAAAACTGTGGATAATTCTCAAAATGCAGAAAAAATCTTAAAGCTTTTTTTCATACCTATGCCCTGCATTAAGCTACCAGCTATCAATATAGAGCATATCTGTTGTGAATTTCAGCTGAACTCTTTGGATGCTGGGTAATTTTGTTATCTGCTAAATTGTTGTCTGCAGCATATTCACAAGTTATCCTAACTACACACTTTCTTTCTGAGATTTTCAGAAGTTCAGTCTCATTGACAAACAGTTCGGATATCAGATAAGGCACCACAATATGTTGGCCCTGATCTGGATCCAAACTGTTTGCATAGGTCATTAGTGGTTGGAGAATCCCACTACACACTTTCTTTCTAAGTTTTTCAGAAGTTCAGTCTCATTGACAATCAGTTTGGATATCAGATCAGGCACCACATTATGTTGGCCCTGATCTGGATCCAAACTGTTTGCATAGGTCATTAGTGGCGGGAGAATCCCACTACACACAGACATTCAGTCTCATTTACAAACAATTTGGATATCAGATCAGGCCCCACATTATGTGGGGCCTGATCTGGATCCAAACTGTTTGCATAGGTCATTGGTGGTGGGAGAATCCACCTCTAGCATCCAAAGAATACAAGTTCCAGTGGTCTAATGCTCTATCCATTCTTTCACTACATTCTTTTAGCATCATGTTCAGGTCCTCTACAAAAGTTATATAAATTGTGTCCCTGGGGTCAAAATTGGCACCGCCCCTGTGGTGTTAAGTTTTCAATAGAAACATATAGTGAAAACTTTGAAAATCTTCTCCTCTTATTGTCTGGTGAGCGATGTCAGGGCCATTCTGGCCCTCTTGTTCTTCAACATAATAAAAGTGTTATCCATAACACAATTTACATATTTGTCTCGGCAACTATGGTCTTTTCAGAGAATTTTCGCTGTCCTATTTGGTTTATGGTAAAATGAACGGTTTGCAACTTTGCAAGCACATGAAGTGAAAAATGGCTGAAAGGCAATTCTAGACTGCAAAGGTATGGGAAAAAAGACGTCTTTGGCGTTTAAAACTGCTGTTGTAGCACCAGATGATATTGCAAAGTGAGCCTCGGCTTTGAGCAGTTCTAACAAGGCCTTGTCGTCTACGAAACCTACAGGGGTCACAAAAGAGATACTCTTAATTTTACGTGAGATGAAATCAAACCTCACTGCACAAATTGCCAGGTTAGAAAAGCAAGAGAAGCAACTTGAGTTGCTTATTGAAACAAGTAGTCAACCCTCCAGATTATTTTGACTATTCAAATGAAGTTTGTGATTATGAAGAGTATGAATTATCGGGTGAAATGAATTTGACTGTTTCTGAATCTGACGGTCAGGAATCTCGTGCCGGAAAAACTTAAGTCTTTACGTAGTATGATGACCTTGCCAGTTTTGTGAATTCCTCATTCAGGAATGGGTTATCTGATGACAAACTGTGTGATATTCAGGGTATATGGAGACTGTATAAAATGCAAATACAATTGGATGATAACAGAATGCAAGCCATTCAAGAACTTACAGTCAAGGCTATGTCTGATGTTGTCAAGCTTACAGACAAGAATACAAACATGATAGATGCTGAAGACATGAATTGGAGCACCAATGTTATTACTCTTCTAGGAGAAGTGAAAAAGATGATTAACATGTGCTGTAAAGAGCTCCATAGATCAGATTAAGATCCATAATATCATTATCTAGCATCGGCATCACTCCCGTATACCGGTCTTTTGTATGGTTATGACAATGATGCAAACAAAAATGTGAAGGAAATAAATGATCTCAACGAGATTGGGCACAGTCTTGGCCGGGGCTATACATATGTCAGAGGTCCATACAGAAGATACGGTGGTTTAAGACATGTTCATCATTACAGACATGGTAACTACCGTGGCCATATGAACTGGGAACCTTGGACCCTTCAGTTCCATCAAAAAAAGTCAAAATGGCGCCCAAGAAATAGAACAGGTCAGTACCGTTGTAGCTGGTAGGTTAAAAGATTACATTGAAATTTGGAGAAAATACCAGTTTTGGATATTGTTCAGCACTGTCACATCAAAATTTTGGAAGGTGTTAATCCTGTTAGATCTTTCTGTAATGTCAGTAAATTTACTGCACAAGAGAATGAGGCAATAGATAAAGAAATTCAGAGACTGTTAGATATGAAGGTTTTTAACTCTTAAATTTGCACAATTATGGCAAAACTGTGATTACTTATGCAAGCAGGTTACTTATGCAAACAGTATAATGCGGCATCTCATAAGGATCCAAACTGTTTGTCACCTTGACCATATGTTTGCAAAGAAATGAGAGAAAGTTTATTTTAAGAATTGAAGCAGACGACATTGTTTAGTTAATTTACTTAGCATGCAAAGAGTTAAAGAGGTTGAACATCACCCTGATGAACTCATTTCTCCAGTTTTCATGTGCCTAAGAAAAATGGTGAATATAGGATGGTCCTAAATCTTAAATCTTTGCACGCTTAAGCGGCGAAACTGTGGTTACCTGTGCAAACAGTCCAAATGAGACACCGCATAATGTGGCGTCTCATCAGGATCCAAACTGTTTGTCATCTTGACCATATTTTTGCAAAAAAAAGGGAGAAAGTTAGTTTTAAGAATTGAAGTAGATGACAATTGTTGCAGATGAAAAATTACTTAACGTGCAAAGAGTTTAACGTACATTTAATATCACCATTTTAAAATGGACACCTTTGGATCTGTTTTATTACTGGTTAAACCTGGTTTTTATTTCGCATCAGTTGATTTGTGTCATGCATCCGAACATAGAATAAAACTGAGATTTCAAAAGTCAGGGAAAATCTACCAGCATTAAGCTTTGCCAAATGGCATCTCTTGTGCGGCATAGCAATTTATGTGCCTTATGAAACCCGTATACGCATCTGAACACATCCTTGGACATACACATTCTGGATACTTTGATGATGACTCTTTGTTAATGGCAGATACAATAATAGAATGTTTAAGAAAATATTTCCGATACAGTTTATCTTGTAACTGATGCGGGCTTTATACTGAATAAGGACAAGTCGGTTTTGATACCAACACAGAAAATTACTTTCCTTGGGAATAATATAGATCCAGTAGCAATGATAGCTGCCTTACCAGAAGATAAGGTGACCAAAATTGTCCAAGCATGTTTAGAGTTGCATAACACGAAGTTTGCAAAGATAAGAGAAGTTGCTAGAGTTTTAGGTCTCTTAGCTTCTACCTTTTCTGCTGTGGAATTTGCACCTCTATTTTACCACTGTAAAGAAAGAGCTAAGATTCTGGCTTTGCAGGGGAATAGAGGAGATGATGAATCTACCATGTTTATCACAGATACAATTAGAGAAGACTTTAATTATGGATTGATAATTTGTCACAGCAGAAAAGAAGAATTTGTCATGAAAATCCTACTAGTATGGTTTTTACATGTATGTTACCAACCTTGGTTGAGGAGCTGTATTTGAAAATCATATTTGTATTTGGTGAATGATGGAACAACCAAGAGGCTAAAAACCATAATTATCAACTTCCTGGAACTGCTTGCTGTCAGCCATGCAGTAAAGTCTTTCTGTAAAGCAACATCCGACACCCATGTTCAAGTTCATTCAGATAATACTTAATTGTGTAATCGCATACATTCGGGATTTCGGAATATGGTAGGCAAGATGGAAAAACTGAACCATCTTGCAAGACAAATTTAGCTATGGTGTCGTGAAAGAAATATTATGGCTGTCAGCGACTCATATTCCAGGTGTTCAGAATGACTCTTGTCAGATTTGAATTTGTCTGTGCGGTTTCTCCAAAAGTTTTTCCTGTTCCTGTTCGATGATTTATATAGGACTTTTTACATGAAACTTTTGTTCACGCAGTTTCTCCAAAACCTTTCTGCAGAATGCATATTGGTCGTAATTGTTTCATGCTGTGTATGGTTACGTAGAGGGTGAAGAGCAAGACTATTGTAAATACAGTAAAAACCTGCTAATGTGGCCACCTAAAAGAGGTATAATTCTGGGTGCTAGATGCAGATGGTAGCTTAATGCAGGACAAAAGTAATGCAGAGAGCTTTCTGCATTACTTTTGCCCTGCATTTAGCAACCACCTGCTTATAAAGACAATCATGTGTATATATTAAAGGGTCGCATTAGAGGGGTACCACTGTGTTATGTAATGAATGACCTTTGCAATTAAATGTAGTTTTGATCCAGATGAGTTGCAAAGGAACACAGTTTCTCACATTACTTCCCTTATCTCCGGGTTAGAACAACGGGTTAAGATTTCCTTATCTGTAACACGTACACGTAAGAACACGTTAGAACATATATGACGTCATACGTCATATATGATGCCAAACCTTGGAAACCGATGTTTACATGTCATTTAAACGGTGAAAATACACTTTTTTGTTATGTGAGAAAAAGAATCTGATGCTCGTTGTCTTTTAAGATCACATGTTCCTAAACTCACCAAGAAATTGTTATTAAGCTCGCCAAGGCTCGCTTAATAACATTTTCTAAGGCTCGTTTAGGAACGTGTGATCTTAAAAGACAACTCGCACGAGATCCTCTATATCTTACCAGGATCCAAACTTTTTGATCTTGGAATGGTCCATTTGAAAATTCAGCTTTGTAAGGGTGAAAGAAAGTAGTTACTACAGTTTTGTGCAGAGTCCTCATAGTGTTTGGTCACTTTTGCCAGTGTTGCATGAAATGTCTGCTTCTGCAAGTCCATGGGTTAACCCATTCCCTCATAGGCTATTTTTAGATTTGACCAATTTGAATAAATCTACCGAAAAAGAGCAATAATTAGAGAAAAGGATTTTTTTAGAATTTTGCAGTTTGAAACCATCGTGATAAATAGAGCATTTGCTCCTGTAGGAGCAAATATAGGGTTAACCCTACTGTAATTTGAAATTTGCGACGGTATATGAGGTTTTTAATTGTCGCAAATTATTTTAATGGCGACGCCGAAGGCGGAGTCATTAAAATAATTTAAGACCGTTAAAAATCTCATATACCGTTGCAAATTTCAAATTACAGTAGGATTAACCCTATTCTAACGCAATCTTAACACGAAAAACGATGAATTGTTAAGCCGATTTTAACTCAAGTAATATCCTTTGCGCGCGGATGATTAAATGAGTGATGAGGCAAGAAATAGTGCACCAGTTTCTCTCAGCTTTCTTAAAGTAACTGTGTTTTCACCCTGGTTTATAGATATATACATTTCATTAGTCATGAATAATTGTGCGGTAGCTATTCAACATGCTCAATACATAGTTTTTTACATTCAATACACATTTTGGTAAAGTAACGTCAACTTAGTCTTTGGCGCCATACGGGAAAACGTTGTCTGTAACAATGACGTCACATTATAACGTTATGTTTGAACGATATGATAAATAAGGGCTAATCTGGAACCCAACGCTTAGAGTATCTCAATAATTCTCCACATGACACATGTGCATATAAGAGACCGTTCAAGTTGTGACAAAGTAAACAATGGAAAATAACTTGAAATAACGGGCCAAACTGGACTAGATCTAGATTTATATGTCAAAGTAAGCATACGGATTTATCATTGCTTATAAACAATGCGCATTGATATATTTACATGCACATGGTGTTATTCGGCCGTTTTCGATTGGTTGAATTTGCGACATATAAAACACTTTTTATATGCCGCAAATTTGGTCACATGAGCCAATCAGATTTCAGGAAATTGACAGATTGCGTTAGAATGCTTTACTTATCACAATGGTTTCATAAAGTGACTTTTACAGAGGCGTTGAAAGGCGTATTTATGGAGGAAGTTTAAAGGTTAAGTTATTTGTATAAGACTACTGTTCATGATATTGAACCCTTTCAAGGCTGAAGTTTCACATAGACAACTCACCATAGACAACTCAACCATGAAGTTTCACATAGACAACTCAACGCTGAAGTTTCACATAGACAACTCAACGCTGAAGTTTCACATAGACAACTCAAGGCTGAAGTTTCACATAGACAACTCACCATAGACAACTCAACCATGAAGTTTCACATAGACAACTCAACGCTGAAGTTTCACATAGACAACTCAAAAATTCAAATGGGACAAGCTCACCATGAATATTCAGAAAAATGCAACATGATAGTGCAGACCCAGATGAGAGGACTCCTCTAGGAGCCCTCTTATCTGGGTCTACACTGTTTGCAAAGGACTTTAGTGACTTGTTTCCCAGCACAGAAAGGGTTAACCATGTTCAAACACAGCACCTGAAAAATGGTATATTTTTATTTCCATAGTAACAGGTAATGAGTCTGATGATGCTGACTTGGATGCTCCCAAAGTGTACAAGCAGATTCCATCTCTAGAAGAACTGGTAGAGAAGCTTAACTCATTCCCTCGTATTGACTACTTTTGCCTCTGTAAAAGTCACCTTGTGAAACCATTGTATGCTCCTATAGGAGCAAATGCTCTATTTATCACAATGGTTTCAAACAACAAAATTCTAATTTTTTCCTTTTCTCTAATTAATGCTCCTTTTCGGTAGATTTATTCAAAGATGTTGTATCTAAAAATAGCCTATAAGGTAATGGGTAAATGGCTTTATGGGGCAGTACAGTGAGACAGTCAGAGATGGCAAAATATTCAGTAGGTATTGAGATTTTTTTATTTCAAACATAGTCCTTTCCCTCATATAAACGTGATTTCAAGCATTTGCAAACAGAGTAGACCCAGATCTGCTCTGTTTGCTAATGGAATTTGATAGATTTGTTTCTTTACTTTCTAAAATGACTACATTGTCCCACCTTCCATATTAATATTCAGTAGGTATTGAGATTTGAAATAAACATAGAACAGGGAAAGGGTTAAATATACTATTTATCTGCAACTGTGAGAATTTAATGAAAAGCTAAGCTTAACCGTATATTGCTGCTACTCATAAGCAAGGAGATTCTGATGAGCAGCCAGAAGATGGGGTTTGACCGAGAGGAGATTTTCATAGATTATTATGCATCTTATCTACAGCTGAAGATCACCTCATCAGAGGCCCTGATAAGATGCATAAACTAAAAACACTTATTTTCCAACCAAACCCTGTGTTGTGACCACTCTTTAGAATCGTCTTTTCGAGATGATTCTGAAGAGTGAGGACAACCTAGGTTTTGGTAGAGAAAAGATGATTTTAGTATTTGAATAGGCCCATTTATCTATACTTGTGTTTTAGGTTACTACACTGTTTGGAATGTCACACCAGGCCTGCTTTTGCCCCTCATGTCTGTAACCAATGCCTCTCTGGTATCACGGCTGTGGGCGGTGATGAATAATGGCTTAGTGCCAACCAATACCACGGAGACTCTCGCAGCGACAGCTTGCTTTATCTCAAGCATCAACATTGGTGGAGGTTTCACCGTCACCCAGAGAATGTTGGACATGTACAGGAGATCAGGTGAGTTTAATGCTCCTCGATTTACCCCTGTTAACTTTCACAAGTTATGGGACTATGAAATTAAGTGAAAAAATCTTGTGTTTCCAACTCCTTGTTCACCAATGGAAGGATTTACTTCATACTTTCACACATGAACAACATTGATGATAAGATACATGTAAGAAAAGGAAGGAGTTATTGGAAATTTTCCTCACTATATAACATATACATGTAGTGAAAAGTGCTTGATTTCGAGACAATAAAGAGGTTTCGATTTCTTACTTGTATGGGTACGTATACGTGTGTCTACACGTACAAGTATATGTTCCCAAATTTTCGAAATCATGTTTCTAAATCAAATAACGTGAACGCATACGGGTTATTTGTCATAAGAACACGCCTTCTTGCAGGACAATGCCATTTTCTTTAAATAATGAGATTAGGAAGAAAACAAGAAATTGCATAAAGTTCTGGAATTGGGCCACAAATACGAACATAGAAAGAAAACAAATATACAAACGACAGATAGACTGACAGACATGTAGGGAGACAGATAGATAGACAGACTGATCGACAGACAGATAAATATATTGATAGACAGGTCGATACAGACATGAAGTAATTCTAAGGGGGAAAGTTACTGGCTTCTAAGAGGATTCGAACCCCAGACCGCTGAAATACAAGTCCGACGCTCTAATCATGTTTTGTAAAGGGTTAACCCAACAGCAAGGCTGTTGGAAATGCCTTACATAGGCCGATCGCTACAGACAGCAGGATAGATGGGTAGACAGACAAATAGACAGATATACAGGTTGAAAGATAGACA
Organism: Azorinus chamasolen; assembly: GCA_963576725.1. NCBI lineage: Eukaryota > Metazoa > Mollusca > Bivalvia > Cardiida > Solecurtidae > Azorinus > Azorinus chamasolen. The sequence continues at coordinate 62,272,665 of OY755250.1, forward strand.
TATCAATAGACCGATTGATAGGCAGATTGGCAGAAAGACAGACAGACATATTATAGACATGCATGCAGATAGACAGACAGGCAGACAGACACATTGAAAGACAGACGGGCGGGTGGACGGACAGACAGACAGGCTAAATCACAATTACAAAGCATATATATATACACAGATTAAGTACAACGCCAAATTGACACAAAACACCCCATGACTCGGTTCAGATGAACTTTTCAACTGGGTTACAGTATATGATATTAAACACCTTTAATTTCATTTCTCAAGTAAATTACCTGTTGTGACATGAAGAGAAAGGTTTGTACTAACATTCGATCAACACATTTTACCCAAAAGCTGTGAAAAAAAGACATTAAACGATGATAAATGTACACGTTTTGCTAAAACGTCTTGAAGCAACCCTACACATTGAGAATGTCAAAGGCTGATAGTATACGTACACGTAAAAGTAAGGAATCTAAACCTCTCTATTATCACCAGGGGCTCAGTTTTCTAGTTTAACCTTTAGCCTGCTATGGGCAGATGGATGAATTCCTTTACAAACTGTTTGGATCTAGATGAGACGTCGAGTTACTCTGCATCTCATCAGGATCCAAACTGTTTGACACCCTGACTGCATTTTGGTAGACAAATTGATTACAGCTAGAATTTTGAAATTTCTGCAAACTAATTTGCTCACCAGGCTAAAGTTTAAACTCTGATAGTTTGCAATTTTTTTTAAAATACTCCGACCAAGTTACATCAGTTTGGATCCAGAAATGATGCTGATTTTATTGAAAACTCATCTGGATCAAAACTATAAATACATTAAGTAAAGTATGGCTGAATGCTCGACTCCATGAATATTTCTATAAGATACATTGATATCACGAATCTTCATTGCTTGAATATTTATAATGGCACATGAACTCGTGAAAATTGGTCATAGCAGAAACTGTAGAAGTTTTATATAGTAAGCAAACAGTAGACATTGATCAGACAACTCCTACAGAAGCTGTCTGATCTGGGTCCTACAGGAGCTGTCTGATCTGGGTCCTACAGGAGCTGTCTGATCTGGGTCTACTCTATATGCAAAGGGGTTAAAGTAGGGGTGAAACGATAAAAAAAAAATTTGATTCGATTTGATTTAGATTTTTTATAACACGATTCGATTAATTTCGATTCGATTTGATTTAAGATTGTAATAAAAAGAATGCGTTATGTAGAAGCCAAATCTTTCTAAAGTTAGTTTTTAGCTCACCTGAGCCGAAGGCTCAGGATGAGCTATTGTGACCGCTATTTGTCCGTCGTCCGGCGTCCGGTGTCCGGCTTCCGGCGTCCGGCGTCCGTCCGTCGTCCGGTGTCCGTCCACATTTTCAAACGACATCTCCTCTGAAACTGCTGACCCGATTTTAACCAAATTTTGTCAGAAGCATCAGTGGCTAGGGGGAACGAAACGTTGTTCACATTATGACCCCCGGGCCAAAAATGGCCCCGCCCAAGGGCTTATCAGTTTTTCATAGGAAAATCTTTAAAAATCTTCTTCTCTGAAACTGTAAGGTCTAGACCTTTGATATTTGGCATGTAGCATGATCTAATGATCCTCTACAAAAATTATACAAATTATGACCCCCGGGCCAAAAATGGCCCCGCCCAAGGGCTTATCAGTTTTTCATAGGAAAATCTTTAAAAATCTTCTTTTCTGAAACTGTAAGGCCTAGACCTTTGATATTTGGCATGTAGCATGATCTAATGGTCCTCTACAAAGATTGTTCAAATTATGTCCCCCGGGCCAAAAATGGCCCCGCCCAAAGGCTTATCAGTTTTTCATAGGAAAATCTTTAAAAATCTTCTTCTCTGAAACTGTAAGGCCTAGACCTTTGATATTTGGCATGTAGCATGATCTAATGGTCCTCTACAAAAATTGTTCAAATTATGACCCCCGGGCCGAAAATGGCCCCGCCCAATGGCTTATCAGTTTTTCATAGGAAAATCTTTAAAAATCTTCTTCTCTGAAACTGTAAGGCCTAGACCTTTGATATTTGGCATGTAGCATGATCTAATGGTCCTCTACAAAGATTGTTCAAATTATGACCCCCGGGCCAAAAATGGCCCCGCCCAATGGCTTATCAGTTTTTCATTGGAAAATCTTTAAAAATCTTCTTCTCTGAAACTGTAAGGCTTAGACCTTTGATATTTGGAATGTGGCATGATCCGGTGGTCCTCTACTAAGACTGTTCAAATTATGACCCCCAGGCCAAAAATGGCCCTGCCCAAGGGCTTATCAGTTTTTCATAGGAACATCTTTAAAAATCTTCTTCTCTGGAACTGTAAGGCCTAGACCTTTGATATTTGGCATGTAGCATGATCTAATTGTCCGTTACAAATATTGTTCAAATTATGACCCCGGGCCAAAAATGGCCCCGCCCAAGGGCTTATGAGTTTTTCATAGGAAACTTTTTAACATTCTTCTTCTGAAACTGTAAGGCCTAGACCTTTGATAGTTGGTATGTAGCATGATCTAATGGTCCTCTACAAAGATTGTTCAAATTATGACCACGGGCCAAAAATGGCCCCGCCCAAGGGCTTATCAGTTTTTCATAGGAAAATCTTTAAAAATCTTCTTCTCTGAAACTGTAAGGCCTAGACCTTTGATATTTGGCATGCAGCTTTGGCTTGTGGTCCTCTGCCAAGATTGTTCAACTTACGACCATGACCTCTGGGTGAAACTTGGCCCTGGCTTATCAGTTTTCATGGAAAAACTATATCATTTTTCTCTGAAACCATAAGGCTTAGACCGTTAATTAATGGCATACTGCTTTGCCATGTGGTTCTCTACCAAGGTTGTACAAATGATGGCCCCGTCCCTGGGGTATCTCAGGTGAGCGCTTCAGGGCCTCATGGCCCTCTTGTTGGAAGTTTTATTTTTATACGCCCGTTTGAAAAAACGGGACGTATTATGGAATGGCGCTGTCTGGTTGTCTGGTTGTCTGTCCGTCTGTAACATCTCTAACTCAAGTTCCGCTTGGTGGATCCTTCTCAAATTTAGCCACAATGTTTATCTAGACATGCTACAGTAGCCTGCCAAGTCCCGGTTTGTTTATCCAAGGTCAAGGTCACACAATTTGACTTAGAATTTGCGTTTAGCAAAAATGTTAACCGGTCTGTCTGTCTGTAACATCTCTAACTCAAGTTCCACTTGGTGGATCCTTCCTAAATTTAACCAAAATGTTTATCTAGACATGCTACAGTAGCCTGCCAAGTCCCGGCTCATTTATCCAAGGTCAAGGTTGCTTAATTGGACATAGAATTTGCGTTTAGCATTTGCGTTAAGCAAAAATGTTAACCTCAATTTATGTGGAACAAGTCCACTTATTTACATAACGCTTTGTGATAAAGCTTTGAAACTTGGAACACTTGTTCACCGTCACAACCTTCACCTGTAGGCAAGAGTAAATAACTCTGTCAAGCATTTTGACTGAATTATGCCCCTTTTTAACTTAGAATTTTTGGTTAAGGCTTTGTTAAAGTCCATTTATTTACATAACCCTTTGAGATAAAGCTTTCAAACTTAGAACACTTGTTCACCGTCACAACCTTCACATGTAGGCAAGAGAAAATAACTCTGTCAAGCATTTTGACCGAATTATGCCCCTTTTTAACTTAGAATTTTTGGTTAAGGCTTTGTTAAAGTCCATTTATTTACATAACCCTTTGAGATAAAGCTTTTAAACTTAGAACACTTGTTCACCATCACAATCTTAACCTGTAGACAAGAGTACATAACTCTTTCAAGCATTTTGACAGAATCATTCCCCTTTTTAACTTAGAATTTATGCTTTGTTAAAGTCCATTTATTTACATAACCCTTTGAGATAAAGCTTTTAACCTTGGAACACTTGTTCACCATCACAAGCTTTACCTGTAGGCAAGAGTACATAACTCTGTCCAACATTTTGATAGAATTATGCCCCCTTTTAACTTAGAAATTTTGGTTAAAGTTTTGGTTAAAGTCCACTTATTTACATAACCCTTTTAGATTAAGCTTTTAAACTTGGAACACTTGCTCACCATCACAAGCTTCACCTGTAGGTAAGAGTACATAACGCTGTCTAACATTTTGACATAATTATGACGCTTTTTAGCTTGGAATTTTTGGTTAAGGTTTTGGTTAAAGTCCACTTATTTACATAATCCTTTCAGATAAAGCTTTTAAACTTGAAACATTTGTTCACCATCACAAGCTTCATCTTAAGCATTTAGACACAATTATGGCACTTTTTAATTTAGAATTTTTGGTTAAGGTTTTTTGTTAAAGTATGCCTATTTACAACCTTGAAACTTGGTCACAAAATTGGACTTAGAATTTGAATTTAGCAAATACGTTAACCCCAGTTTATGTTAAACAAAACCTCGACGGGCGTATATTGTGCCCACTGGCACTCTTGTTGAAAAAATAGGTCCATGTGTCTACATTGTGACTGGTCACTGAAACCAAGTAAAAATGGTAACACTTTCTTTATCAGTCTTGGCTAATTGTCTAATTGACTTAACAGCCTATCTCTGTAGAATTGTCAGGTTTTTCTGGAAAAAAAAATGAGCACTTCTGACCTGGAGGAGATGTCATGTCTCTCTTCAACTGATACAGATGGCTATCAGTTGAAGAGGGATATGACATCTTCCTGTCTCTAAGCAAAAAACGCTAGACATTGCTGTGAGTATATATATTTAGCCAGTTATCAATACACAGCTTCATAAATTTTAAGCATACACAGATGTGCAACCAAGAAGACGAAACGTAATTTATGCAGATGATTTGACTAGCAACCCCAGATAAAACCAAACAAATTATCTATTCACAGCATCAGTGGCTTATCAATAGCTTAGCTGATTGACACTTATTTTTGTAGGGTATTCAACTTTAAATGCATTTAAATCACATTTACCATCAATATTTTTTGAAAATATGTATACCTATAGAATCAGGTTTAATTCATCTTTTATACGCAGTAAAAATCAAGAAAATCGATATATCATAACTATTTCATGTCTGCAGTTAAAGTTAATCACCATGTATTTTGCTTGTGATTATCGGCGATTACGTAAAGGTAAATCAACACGGACACGGTTTTTTGACAGTTGGGGCTTTCAAAGCTAAATGGGGTGATGTAATTCCTAATGAATATTGATGAGTTTGTGTTATCCAATCAGACAATCGTTTGTTTTAAATGATTGCGTTACTTCCGAAAAAATTGGCCCAGAAACAAGCTCAGTACATGAAAGTCAAACTAAGTTTGTTGGAATTCAGATCGGTAAGTATAAAAAAAGTTAAAAGCATGTATAAATTATAAATATCTGACTACAATTGACCGACCACATTAGCATTCAAAGTTCAGAGGTGGCGCATCTACTGCAAAAAATCGGCGATGCGTAATGGCGGCCATTTTGAAAATTTATGGTTGTATGTATGGCCCTGAAAAAAATCCAATAGCGACGTAATTAATTATAACTAGGCTATGTTATAACAGTAATATGTCCAAATATGTTTTATTTTTGTGAAAAGAAAGCAAAATGAATGGTTATTACCTTGAATTCCAACATTTATTAGCGAATCTGGAATAATGATACAAAACGCCCAAAATATGACGCAAAAGCGTTTGAAATTTGAGTGAAATTTAACAATTTTAAATTGTCATAACTTTTTTGTTAATTGAGATATTTTAAAAAACTAAATTGTTCTGTGTTTGTATTTTCAAGGTTTTTTAAGATCTGTTATTCAATTAAAGTATTGTGTTATTTTAAATATCACCTGGGGTTGCTAATTTGACAATTTCCTCTGTCTGTATTGCAGAGAATATCTGTAAAATAATCTTATATGTTGGTTTATTTGTGTTGTTGCCCTCGTGAAATCTGAAATCTCCACATATTTTTTTCATGGCCGCACATATTTTGACAGCTTCAGCATCTGTCATTTTAATAGAACACAAATACGCTTGAAAAAAAAGCGCTCAAATGATCAGAATACAGGTAACGATTGCAACATGTTATTTGATTGGCTAAAACAGTTGGCCTTCATCCAATGGATTTGAGTCTATTAGAATTCGATGAGTATGTTTGTTTTGACAGCTCTAATGCGGGAAAACAAGTATTTCGACTTTTCACAGCAAATTTTCACAGGTTAGTTTCATTTCGCTCCCAATCATTAAGAAGCTAGCCTTTTATTAGCTCACCAGAGCACAAAGTGCTCAGGGTGAGCTTTTGTGATTGCCTGATGTCCGTCGGCGTGCGTCGTCCGTCGTGCGGTGTGCGTCGTGCGTCGTCAGTTGTCAACAATTTGAACCTTTAAAAGTCTTCTCCTCTGAATCTACAGGGTTCTCAGCTTTCATCTTTGGCACATAGCATCACCTATAGGTCCTCCACAAAAGTTATATAAATTATGTCCCTGGAGTCAAAATTGGCCCCGCTACGGTCCCAGGGGTGGCCAGTTTTCTCTAGCTGACTGTTGTTTTCTGTACAAGTAGCAGAATGCTGGGCACACTTAGGTTATGCATGGGGAAAACTTCAAAACATTTCTTGTCAAAAACTACACGTCACAGAGCTTAGATATTTGGTGTATAGATTAGCTTAGTAGACCTTATTGACAGTGGTTAATATCATAGTTCTGAGGTTAAAATTGGCCCTGCCCTGTTGGTTATACTTTAAAATTGACTTACACTATAAAAGTTCCTCTGAGCTAGCACTCCATCTGTTATGCAATCACTTGAGAGGGCAAGTTCCTGGTCAAAACTCTATGAAGTTGTCTGCTTCAGAATTAGTGTCTGTTTGTTCACACTGTTTTTAACCCATTCCCTCATAGGCTATTTTTAGATCCTGTTTCTTCGAAAATTTCAGAATTGTGTAGATTTGAAGCCATTGTGATAAATAGAGCTGCAAAAGTTGTTTTCTTCCATATCTTTTAAAAAACAAATGTCATAGTGAAAGACAGTTTGGACCCTGATGAGATGCCAAGTTACTTTGTATCTCATCTGGATCCAGACTTGATCCAGACTGTTTGCAAAGGTTATTATAAATGAAAAAAAACCCAAAGCAAGTAGCTTGTGTAATATTAGCAGACTTGAGGTATAGGACCTTTGAAGAGTGAGTGATCAGCCATAAGCATATTGACTAGGGATAATTGCAGATCACTTATGCATATGGATGGGTTTTCTTGGTTCACTAAACTTGTATATAACCAGGGCTAAATGCTACTTCATCCAAACCTAAATCGCAAGCTCATTAAAAAAGTTTTGGCTAGGATTAAGTTTGCAACAAGCTTGCAGTTGCAAGCCAATTAAGGGAGACAGGCATATCTCTAGTTAAACATTTACTGGTGTCTATTTTTAGCATACATTTAAAGGTAGGTTATCTCCCTTTTTGATAACAACTGGAATGCCTCCTTTGTCGGTATAACTAAACACCGGATATGACGTATATGACTCTCATATCCGCGGATATGAGATTCGCAGCCTAAAATCGGCCACAAAAGCATTATTTTTTATTAGAAAAACATTTTATCGAGCCGAATGACTAATATTATATATATATATTATTTGAAATACTTAAAATTTAATATACGGTGCGTAATAGGTAGTTATAATCGAATTTATCTCCACCGGATATGACAGCCATATTCGTTGTGAGGGATAAACACCGGATATGACTTTTAAACTCCTAATATCTCTCAATAACTTAAGGTTTTAGTCAGGGAATGGCTACCTTATAACACTTATGACTCTATAAAGGAATTTTGATCACGTTTCAACTTAATAGAGGGTACAAAATTCATAATATTCGGCATGTACCGGGTAGGAAAGTCATATTCGTTGTAAGAGAGAAACACCGGATATGACTTTAAAACTCATAATATCTCTCAATAACTTAAGGTTTCAGTCAGGGAATGGCTACCTTATCACAGTATGACTCTATACTGGAATTTTGATCACGTTTCAACTTAATAGAGGGTACAAAATGCATAATATTCGGCATGTACCGGATATGAAAGTCATATTCGTTGTGTGGGAGAAACACCGGATATGACTTTAAAACTCATAATAACTCGTAATAAATTAATTTTTAATGTGGGGAATGGCTATCTAATCACATTATGAATCTTCACTGAATTTTTGCTCACGTTTCAACCAAAGAAAGCCAAACAAATCATAATATTCGGGGGTCACGAAGAAGCACGGACCGCAGAGAAATGCTATGAGGGAGAAACACCGGATATGACCTTAAAACTCCTAATATCTCATAATAACCTAAAGTTAAAGTTATAGAATGGCTGCCGAATCACAGTATGACTCTTCACCGAAATATTTGCTCATGCTTCTACTAAAGAAAGTTGGAAATATTCATAATAGTCGGCATGCGCCTGATGTGAAAGTCATATTCGTTGTGAGGGAGAAACACCGGATATGACTTTAAAACTCGTAATATCTCTCAATAACTTAAGGTTTTAGTCAGGGAATGGCTACCTTATCACAGTATGACTCTATACTGGAATTTTGATCACGTTTCAACTTAATAGAGGGTGCAAAATGCATAATATTCGGCATGTACCGGATATGAAAGTCATATTCGTTGTAAGAGAGAAACACCGGATATGACTTTTAAACTCATAATAACTCGTAATAAATTAATTTTTAATGTGGGGAATGGCTACCTTATCACATTTTGACTCGTCACTGAATTTTCTACTCATGCTTCAACTAAAGAAAGCCAAACAAATCATAATATTCCGTGGTCATGAAGAAGCACGGACCGCAGAGAAACGCCCCAAAGCGGGGAGATATATGGATAATCAAGATCTGTATTCGGAATAGTTATACCGTTCAGTGTGTTGACTGATTGTTTGCAATGCTTATAAATTAATTTACAGTGCGTAATAAGTACAGTAGTTATAATCGAATTTATCTCCACCGGATATGAAAGTCATATTCGTTGTGAGGGAGAAACACCGGATATGACCTAAAAACTCCTAATATCTCTCGATAACTTCAGGTTTAAGCCAGGGAATGGCCACCTAATCACAATATGACCCAGTATGACACTTCGCTGAATTTTTGCTCACGTTTCAACTGAATAAGGCTGAAAAATCATAATATTCGGCATGTACCAGATATGAGTCATATTCGTTGTGGGGGAGAAGCACGGGGTATGACACTTTAAATTTACTAGTACTCAAATTCACTTCAGGTTAAAGTTATGGAATGGCTACCTAATCACAGTATGGTTCTTCACTGAACGTTTTTTGCTCAGGCCTGAACTAAAGAAAGCTAAAAAAAAATGATATTCGGCACGCTGGAGCACGGATCGGAGAGAAACTCCCCCGGAGATATATGGATAATCAAGAGGCTCTGAAAACGTAATCTGTATTCGGAATAGTTATACAGTTTACTGAGCTTAGTGTGTTGACTGATTGTTTGCAATGCTTATAAATTAATTACATTAGTTATAATCGAATTTATCTCCACCGGATATGAAAGTCATATTCGTTGTGTGGGAGAAACACCGGATATGACCTTTAAACTCCTAATATCTCGTATTAACTTCAGGTTTAAGCCAGGGAATGGCTACCTAATCATTCTATGGCTCTTCACTGAAAGTTTTGCTCAGGCCTCAACTAAAGAAAGCTTAAGAAATCATAATATGCTGCATGCAGGAGCACGGACAGCAGAGAAGTGCCCGGAGATATATGGATAATCAAGAGTCTCAATTGCATTTTGTATTCTTTATAGTTATACAGTTGTACATTTTAGTGTGATGACTGATTGTTTGCAATGCTTAGAAATTAATTTACATTTCGTAGTAATTAGTTATAATCGAAATTATCTCCATCGGATAAGAAAGTCATATTCGTTCTGAGGGAGAAACACCGGATAAGACTTTAAAACTCCATTTACCTCCTAACAGATTAAAATATATAAAACTCGTTATTACGACCATTTACTACGGGTTTAAGTAGAAGGCATGCTGTTATTTCACATTATGGCTGAAAATTCAGTTCATATTGCAGCTGAGTAAAATGCAAATAGCATTCCCTACTGAAGATATGAAGCCCCTAATTATATCCGTCTGGTACCCACCGGACATGTGTATATTTTTAATGTTAACTTTATCAAATACAATTATGGATTAATATTTCTTTCACCGTATATGTACACGGAATCAAAATCTCATTGTCAGTACCGAAGATGTACATAAACCACCGAAAGACACAAAAGATATGAATCTATTTATCTTCACCAGATATGAATGTCATATTCATTGTGAGGGAGAAACACCAGATATTACTTTACAACCCCTTTTACGTAATAATAACTAAAGTTTGGGAATTTCTGCTCATGATTTTACTAAAGATGTTCATAGGAGCACAATGAATAAATTAATGAATTAATTAATTACGGATAAATAAATGCTGCCTAAGCAAGTGGCGTTTAATTTCTAATTCCCAGATTATTATCCTGTCTGTCAATTTCTGATGTTCAGAACAAATTAAAAATAGTGCTTACCGGACATGAATCTAAACACAAGTTACAGGAAATAATTACTCAACGATTAACAAGTTTATAAGCTGCTTCTATTACAGTTTTAACATGTATTGTACATGAATATTTATTATCGACTCGTCTTACATAGAAAGATCGGATATGAGTCCGGAAACATTATTTCTCATAAAAACATGTTCTACTGCTTTGTTTAAAATAAATACGACTATTTATTGAAGTGATTCATTACGGAGGGAATAATTTTGTTTGGGGGTGTATCAAGATACCAGACAGATGGGCGAACGAACGAACAGATGGACAAACAGATGGGGGGTACGTGCGTATGGATGTTGGCAGGGAATATCTGACAGACAGGCGGACAGGAATTGTCAACAAGATCAGATCCGACCATACCTGACTACATTGGAGAGGCATGTTATTAACTATTTTCTATTTCATTTTATATTTCTTATATGCTTGCACATATATAATCCATATCGCATGCTCAGCAGCAGTCATACATCCATTAGTTAGGCCACGCCTCTGATTTTTAATTGGTCAATAAGTCAAATAACAATGGGATACAAGATAACGAACGATATCGCAAGTGTTGATAACACATCATATTTCACGATTCCGTCTGATTTCTGCGGGCTATTAATTTTAACTGCTGTCTGTTGAACAATTTATTAATTAACCCTTTCCCTGTTCAGTATTCATGTTAGAAAAAAGACATGAATATTTATTTATTTTTAATGTAAACTTTTTAAGGGATTTTGTTTTGACAAAATCTATATAATTTCAAAATCCAAAAGAGCAGACCCTGATCATACTACTCATATAGGAGCCATATAGGATATTGGTCTACTTTGTTTGCAAATGCGCGAAAAGGCTTTCATATGGGGGGAACGTTATTGATAAAACAGATTCCTACTCAAAGCTTTATTTATTCCACCGAATTTTTGTATCGGCCCGATTGCCTTACATATGTGTTTTACTAGTCTTTAGGTATATTTAAAATTTAATTTCCAGAGACTGTCTTCTAGTTGTATTGAACGTACAGGAAAACCTCTCTATAACGACCACTAAATTACAACAAGTGTTTTGTGTTAAAGGCAGGTGGCTGCTTAAAGCAAGGTGAAAGTAAAACAGAACGCTCCTATAGGCGTTACTTTCATCTTGCTTTAATCGGCCACCTGTCCTAACTACCAAATAATTAACACAATTTAGTGGCCGTTATACTGAGGTTTTTCTGTAATATCTGAAAACTAACAGACATAAACAGGTTAAAGTTGTTAGGTTTGTTTTCAAAGTGTCTTTCCTTTATAATAACACTTCGTCGAGCTGCGTTATTAATTTCCTATACAGTACATATACTGAAAATCTCATTTTAAGTGCCGAATGTGTCATTTAAACGGAGTCACACTGATATGAATTCCATATTCACCAGGAGGGAGAAACACCGGAAATGAACATAAATATTGTAATTTTCAACATGTAAGAATGGTTTCACTCTCACAGTTTATCTGTTTACTTTAATTTTCCATTTGATACCGCAAGGAAATCCTGTGAACCATTTCCATTTCCAAATATAAGAAATTCTTTAAAATTCGCTTTGACCATAAATATCGGATATCAGCTATACGGAAACGTATTATCTTTTTTCTAGCACACGTACTGTTTCACCGTAAAATGCAGTTCATGTACATTTGCCGATTCTGTAGATCCATATCACGAGGTTCCCTA